>PVLA01004948.1:0-160553 GCA_004027455.1 Hydrochoerus hydrochaeris | reverse complement strand
TCTCCTAACTGTGGGTTTTGATTTGATTAGACTGTGGCAGGTGCAGATGGCAGAGTTACCATTGCACTGTGGCCCTCCTCCTTACAGCATTCCATTGCTGAGTATGCAACACTGGGCAATCTTGTGAGGAAAAACATTGCTAAAAATCACATAATAATGTTGAAAGTTTACAATCTTGTGGGGATACATTATTAGCTATCCATGGAGGTATACAGCCTGCGGGCTATGGGCTGGACATGCTTTTGTTAAAATATTCTCTAAGAGAAATCTAAATGTAACTAATGTCAGTCATCAACCACCAAACCAGAAAGATTATTGTAAAATAAAATTTATATACACTTTCCAGTGGAAATTTTAACAGTGTGCATTTAGACACGTAGAATCTGTTCACTGTTGGATTTTTTAATCTTGTCATTAATTTCTGTAGACAATGAAATCTACTCTTTTTGTTTAATAGGCACATACAGTCTCTTTTTTTTTTTTTTTTTTTTTTTTTGAGACAGATGGAATGCTGCCCAGGCTGCTCTAAACACCTGGGCTCAAGTAGTCCTTCAGTTTCAGCCTCCCCAACAGCAGGGTTTTCAGACACATACCACAGCACCTATTTGGTATCATTCTAAAGTACTGAGGACCTGAGCTAGGTGTAGCAGTGCATGCCTGTAATCATAACACTCAGGGTAGTGAGTGTGAGGTCAGAAGCTCAACTCTTATGAACAGGCAGACAGCTGTCCTGAGTCATACACCTAATGCCTAAATGAGGTATGTCCACAAAGGACAACAGATAATCAAAACCAAGAGTCCAATAGAGCAGAACCAAAGATTGCATGAGCCAAACTAAGCTCCTCTTCCTTTAAAAATTCTATATATAACCAAGGACTACTGGGCTAGTTAAAAAATTTACTCCATTTGCCAGAGCAGGGTGTCCTCCTGGCAAGAACTATGGTGGGTTCTTGAAAAAACAGCTGCAATGATGAACACCAAAGAAACAGCCTTACTGAGATTTGGTGTCCAGATACTGGAATATAGCAACACGAGAAAAAGGGGGGAGGTGGTACCCCATGACCCAGCAAGGATCTGAAACAAGAACTGAATTCCATGGACAAAACGAAGAGAGAGACTTCAATACAGAATGAGGAAGTGGCAAGCAGCACTTTCTTCCTGAGCCCTGATTTACTGCTTGGGAGGGGTGGTTTGAACCTGCAGATACTTGGTGACTACTGGTGACTCTGAGGCCTCCACAGAGAAATGCACCAGTGGAATGGAGCAGTGCACATAGTGGACTGCAATGGCTGCTGAGTTATTCAGGTTTAGATGCCCAGGAAAGGGCAACTGGCCCATAGCCATCTTAGGGAGAGGCCAACTGAGCTTGGACCTCAGAACAGCTGTGGTCTGGTTCCATGTGTCAGAGTGAGGAACAGAGATCATATCAGCATGATGTCAAACAGCCAGCTAAAGCTGGAAGGAGGCACACAGACAGCCTCACAGACAGAAACCAATCTGAACTTCAGTGGAACTAAAGGTCTAGGCTTGCTAGGATTATCCATATACCACCAGCTCCCCATACAGCTGGCCTGCTGGGACTAATTAACTTGGAGCTGGGTCTGCCTGTCCACTCGGTCTACTAGTGCCAGCAGAGACATGCCCCGAAGTGGACTTTTTCTTTTCTTGTTTTTTTTCTCCTTGTTTGTTCTTGTTTTTGTATGAGTATGAACAGTTTCTAGTTTTTTGTTGGTGTTGTTCTGTTTTTTCCTTTCTGTACTGTGTTCTTTATCAGTTTCCCAAAGTTCACATAATCGTCCTTTGTACTCCAGCATTATTTCTAATCTCTTCTTCTATTTGTCTATTTCCCCACAACACCCCTTTTAAATTTTCTCTGAGAGTAAAATCACCACATTGAGGGCTTATTTACTGTATACAATTTTCTGCTTAATTTTAGATTTTGTTACATAACCATAAATATAGTTCATACAGTTAAAAGTGGCAAATTAAGTTTGCTCAGTTTGTCATTTTCTAGGCTGTGTTTGATGCTATTGTTATTGCTGATTGTACTATTTTAGCCAAGGTGATATAATTGTTCTCATAAGTTATTCTTTCTAGTATGCTAAGAATGAGATTGCCTAAGTGTTGTAGAAGGAGGTTGCAAGGAGAACAATTACTACAGGACACAGAATTTATAGTATTATTTTATCATGGTCACCCAGAGTTAAGTACAAGAAAGTGCAGGAAATATGCCCACAACACTAAAGACCTAGAAAATCCAGTAGAAAGCCTGGAACCTACAGTAATGTCCTGCATGAGTCCAGCTGAAGACCTAGAGCCCATGACCATGCCTCCCACGAGTCCAACTCTGGGGCCTAAAGCCTGCAACAATGACTCATGCAAGTCCGTTTGACAGATCTGCACTGAGAAGACCCAAAAGTCACTGTGGAAGCCAGCAGGATGAAGGATATGCACTAGTGGGTTGAGGGTTCTACAGTGGAGGCAAGAAGCAACGCTTAAAATAAGGACCAGGGCTCCCTGCAAAAGTACCACAGTCATCCTCAGCAACAATGAGGTCCTGAGTTCCTCCAAGGATGAGAACAATCTCAAGTACACATCAGGAAGCCAGGATGACAACTTCTGCAGATTAAACAGCATACATCTTCCACTCCAGAGCCAGAAAGTGATGCTCAGAATAAGAACCAGAGCTGCTCCAAAGTGAACCGCAGCCATCCTCAGCAACAAGGTCCCGAGGTCTTCTGTTGAAAATGGCCAAACTCATATTGGGGGAGCTAGTCATGACAAGCTCCTCCAGGAGAACTAACTGCTCTAAATAATAACATTTAGAAGAAACCATAATGCCAGGCTCTTCCTCTTCCTGTCTCCTTTTACATTGGCAACAGTTGTTAGGTGGTACACTCAGCACCATGCTGATTTAATTCAGCCGGTGTTGAGTTGACCACCAGTTTTTAATCCATAACAATAATGGTGATAAAAAAAATACTATATGCCAGTTTCAAAGAATCAGGGGCCGGGCCAAATAGGCAGCAACTTCTCATCTCCAATAAATTAAAGAGGTATGGTCTTGCAACAGACTCAAAACCCAAAAGCCAGCTACACCTGGAAGACACCTCTTAGAAGTAGTTATTTCCTAAGAGTTCTCAGTACTACCAATAAAGCTACTTGCCATAAGCAATTTACAAGTATCAACTCAGGAATTAATCTAAAAGAAAAAAAAAAAATGAGAAGACACTGAAGCAAGATGCAACCCCAGGCCTCCAGTTCACCAAATGCAAACCCAGTGGGCAATGAAGTAGAACAATTTGACAGTCACCCACCAGGACTCTGAAGTGGTAACAGGAGAAGTAACAAAGCAGATGAACAAGGCTCTAGAAAAAAAAAAAATCAAATGAGAATTTCTCATAACTACAAGGTTGGTGACCATAATGAAAGACGTGCTTAGGACTCTAAAGCAGATACAGATTAAAAAAAAAAAATAAGAGTTTAGGAAAATGATGGAAACCATAAAAGCCCAACACAGAAAGAAATAATTCATGAAACAGATATCCAGGAGATTACAAATTCCTCTGAAAGCATACGCAGCAGAAAGAGCTAATGTGAGGACAGAATATCAAATATACAAAACAGGACTGCAGTTAGTGATCAGAGAAAAAAAGATTTCTTAAAAATACCAAGAGACCACAAAAAATCAATCTAAGAGTTGCTAGATTATGCAGGCTAGGGATACAGCTCAAGGGCACAGTGCCTGCTTGGCAAGTACAAGGTCCTGAGTTTGATTCCTAATATGAAAAAACAAAACAAAAAAACAGCTACATTATACAAAGAAGAATAATGTAAGATTGATCATAGTCAATGAAAAAGCAGGAGGTAGTACAAATAACATTAAAAAAAGTTTGAGGCCAGTATGGGCTACATAGTAAGTTCAAGGCTGGCTTGAACTATATAGGAAGACCTTTTTTCAAAGCGAAGCGAAGCGAAGCGAAGCGAAGCGAAGCGAAGCGAAGCAAAGCAAAGCAAAGCAAAGCAAAGCAAAGCAAACCGTTGAGGACCTGTTTTGGTTTTTGTTTTTTTGGAGTCTCTCATTATGTAGCCCAGGCTGGTCTTGAACTTGCTATGTAGTTCAGCCTTGCCTTGAACTCATAATCCTCTGCCTCAGCCACTCGAATGCTGTAAATATAGCTGTGTGTACTACTTTTTAAAAAATAAAATCATTTGATCACTTATGTGTACAATGTGATGCTAAATTCAAAATGTTAAATTTCAGAGAAAAAAAGTAAATATTCTCTTACTACTTAATTTTTTTGGTGGTACTGGCAATTGACTCTAGTACTTCATACATACTGAGCTCACTTTCTACCACTGAGCTACATCCCAATGTATTTTCTAATAGCTGTATTGTATTTTAAAATTTCTATTTTATATTCTATTCTTTAAAAATGCTTTATTTCATCTCCCTTATATTAATAATTTTGAACATTTATTTTCTACTATATCCTGCATTAAACATGTCAAGAATACTGTATAGTTGATATGAACAAGGCCTGTTGTAATCAGGGGTTGCAGGAACAATTACATACAGTACACAGAATTTACAGTATTATTTTATAACAGTCACCCAAGAGTTAAACACAGGAAGTTTAAGAGATCTGTCCACACACTAAGAACCAAGGAATCCAGCTGAGGGCTTGGATCCCACAGCAATGTCTTGCCTGAGTCCTGCTGAAGACTTAGAGCCCATGACAATGTTTCCCACAAGTCCAACTGGCAGCCTAGAGCTCTTGACAATGACTCCTGCAAGTGTTTCACAGATCTGCATTGGCAAGGCCCAAAGGTGGAAGCTAGAAATTCTATGCCAGTGAGGTGAAGGATCTGTGCCAGCAGGTTGAAGGTTCTGCACTGGAGCCAAGAAGTGACACTCAAAATAAGGACTAGGGCTTCCCTGAAAAGTACCACTGCCATCCTAAGCCACAACAAGATCCACAAGCTTCTCCTAGAGATTGAACAGCACACATCTTCCCCTCCAGAGCCAGGAAGTGATGTTCAACGGACCAAACCTTCCCCAAAGTAAACTACAGCCATTCTCAGCAACAACGTCCCAAGCTCCTCCAATGATAACAGTTAGGTTCATATCAGGGAAGCCAATACGACAAGCTCCTCCAGGAGAATCAACAGCTCCAAACACCACCACCACTTAGGAAAACCCATAATGCTAAGTTCTTCAGTTCTTTTGTTTGTAACAATACTCAGGTGGGCTCCCCACTCAGCACACACTGATTTAGTTCAGCTGGTGTTAAGCTAACTACCAGCTTTTAATCCACCACAATATATTCCATATTTGGTTTTGCAAGAAAACATCTAAATAAGGCATAAAAAGTTCCTATTCAATATCTGAGTGTTGCTTGTCTCTCACTCTAGTTGATTTAGAAGCAATGTGGTGTAGTCTTTTTTAGTCTTTTCTGTACAGTTTTGTTTTTTTAAATAGAGAATAAATGTTAAGTGTTACTAAGTAGCTTTTCTTTGTTTTGTTTTGTTTCTTGGTTTCTTGCTATGTTTTTCAGATTGACCCTTAACTATATAGTCCGGGCTGGCTGAAAATTTGTGGTGATCCTCCTACCTCAGCCTCTCAAGTCTTGGGATTACAGGCGTTTGCCATTGTACCTGGCATATAGCTTTTTGTCAAGCAGATATGACTGGAAATTTTCATTTCTAGACATTTTCAAGAAGAATTAAAATTTAACTTGGAAATCTTCATCCAAATCTTTCTAAAAACATTTATTAAGAGATGGACTCTTCCTGTATTGTCCAAGTTGGCCCCAATACTCCTGCCTCAACTTTCCTAATAGGTGGGACTATTGGTATTATTATGTATGAGGCTTCAACCAAACTTTTCAGAGACAAGTTTTTATCTCTTTGGTTTTTATTCATTTGGTGCTAGAGATCTAACTCAGGGTCTTGCACATGCAAAGCAAATCCTCAATCAATGAGCTATATCCTTAACCCAAATGTTATGGTGTGATTAATATCTTATTTATTCTGCTTGAAAATTACTAATAAATATTAAATTCCTAATAACCAAGTATTTCATCAATTTGTAATTATCAGTAATAAGAAAATTGATATACCAGGAAAAAAGTAAAGCCTAGCACCAAACAATCATATCAGTATATTTATAAAACAGTTAAAAGGTATAAACAGAAATTTGTTAAAATTTTTCACATTTTTATTTTCTAGAATCCTAATATGCAAATACATGTTCAAAACTTTCACATAACAATTTGAGATAAACATAAGCTTTAAAAGGAACTGCAGGTGGTGGTACAGACTTGTAATCTGGCACTCTGAGAGGCTGAGGCAGAAGATTTTAAATTCAAGGTCTGCCTAGGCAACTTAATAATTCTGTCTCAAAAAAATATAAAAAGTGAGTGTGTGTGGGAATGCCACTTACTGCAAACACTCTATGTTCAATACATAAAACACATACACACATGACTTCAAAACAATAAATAATTCCCCAAGAAAAGTATTTCCACAAGTCAATGCAAAATTAACTTACTTCAGACCAAAAAAAAGTACTAAAAATATATTGAGCTAAAATATTTTTAGAAGTGCAGAGAGGAAGATATTCAGATGGTTTCCCAAATCACTTATTTCATTATTTCAAAACTAATATATATGTTAATTTGTTTCATTTGCACTCCTGTTTCTCTTAGTTCATTCAAAAGAAAGTTTTATGCTAATATCTATTTGTTTCTTCTTTGTGAGAGATTCCTTTTTGTTGAGGTCATGTACTCTAAATACTATGAAGATAATACATCATATATTAACTATTGTTAGTCTCTTATTATTTTGTTTAAAAAATGTTTATTTTTTCATAAAAGAAAAAAAGTGCAGTATTCTGAGCTTCGCAGATAATATTCAAATCACAACAATCACCACTGGCATGCTTATATACTAAGCAAAAGTCATGAAGTATAAACATTAAATATTCACTAAATATATAAAATATGTCACCATTCCAAATCATGTATGATGACATGATAAAAAAATAAAACTGCATGACTTCTATATTGCCCATGATACAAAAGGCAGTTGCTGTCAAGAATAGCCAAAACTCCAAGGCAAAAAGCTTAGACTACTCTGGGGTAGAGAAAAGTTATTAAAGAACCTAAATAGTATGAATGAATAATTGTACAGTTTTTAAAAATTGGGAAATATAAGAGTAACGATGAAGTGTTTTAAAAGTAACTAAAGTACATTCTTAGCTTTAGCAAACTATTGAAAAAGGGAAATAAGAACATCAGAAAATATAAAGATCACTGTTAAGTTCTGAAACAGAATTTAAACTATGATAAGGTAGATGGGAAAATAGTTAAATCACAAGACTAAAGGATTATACAATCACGGCTAGATGACAGACAAGTTTTATAAAGTAAGAGGAGGAAACAACAATAGTCAAGAAGACCCTAACTTAAAGTAGAAACCAAATTCAAAAACAGAAACGTGAATGTTATTGGCAAGTGGTGAATATAGATTACACAGAAAGGAGTACCACAGTCAGTCACATGATTAAAGTTTAGCAAAGAAACATCAAGTAGAGGAGCTCTATACATGAAAGGTACCATAGAAGCTATATTGTTTAGAATAGTTCTGATTTCAAAATTGACTTATCTGTCAATTCACTTTCATGATTTTTAATACAGAAAATATGGTCATGATTTTACCTATTTCTATCCGTAATTTCCAGCAAGATGCCTTTAACATAGCAAAATCTCAAGAATTACTTGTTGATAATAATTGCTTGGAAACTAAAAGCAAAGAGACCAAACTGAAACACACACACACACATACAATTAACTCATCTTAAAGAATAGAAACATATCAATGGTTTTTACCTATTTACTAGCATCAATATAAAACTAGAATCCAGATGCTCTGTTTAACATAGGCACTATAACTGGTGCCACACTCACCTCTGACAATATCATTAGGGCTGGGAGGGGATAAAGCCATTATCTTTCAAAATCTGCACCATCCTTGCCAAGTTTGGGTGTTCTGTAGCCAAGTTCCCATTCCCAGGTCTGATTGCCATGGCTCAGGAATATGGTACCATCACAGTCATTCCTCTTGTGTAGAACACATGTGAAAGGCTGTTTAAGGGACCTATGTAATATTAAGCCCCAGAAAGATAATATCAGTGGTGGTCTGAACAGAGAATGTAACAGCTAACAAGTATAAAATGCTTACTATGTTCTAAGAGTTCATGCCTCATCTCACTTAGTCCCCCTCAACAACCTTTACATACTATATACTATAACCCCAATCCACAGCAAGACTATCCAGGTCTAGCAAAGTTGAAGAACCGTTCTTTCAGAGGGCCAGGAGCAAAAAAACAAAAAAAAAAACAACCCAGAACAGAACCAAAATTGTTCAAAGTAAAGGCAATCGTAGAGACTGTAGAGCTAGAATTTGAATAAATTCTGTGTGGTTCTTTGTTGTGTGTGTGTGAGTGAGATACCTTTATATAATTAGCATTCTATAAGGCCCCTAGGGCTGGAAAAAGTATTTTTCTTTAAAGGGCAAATTAATTTCCTCAAAAATAATGTATTTGTTCACTTTATCTTGTATTGCACACTACATCTTCATTTTATATCCTAAAAGACTGGAATTTGTGTCAACTTTAATCAGACTTTAAATTTTTAAAATTTATCATAGCAAAGCACAGTTTGTTACTCTATGAGACAGTAAAACGGGGACAATGATTGATAGTCCGTTCCCCTTGGGTGAAATGACAAGTATATAAAAACATCATTCTGGAGAATATAGCTCAGTGGCACAGCATCTGCCTGCCAAGCACAGGGTCCTGAGTTCTATTCCCGATACCAAAAAAAAAAAAAAGTTTAAAACATATTTCACTTATTGGAATGTGGTGAAATTCACATAAATTGTGGTTTTCCCCCTCTTACTCCCTTTTACTTATTAGTACTCACATCTTAATTTACAATTATAGTTGTTTTCAAAGTTCCATCTAATCACCTGACCATTTACGCCCCCATTCCCCTTTTCCTAAATAAGTGACTTTTTTTTTAAACTGTCAAATATGTAGCTATACTATGAAAGGTTAATACCACGATTTTAAAAGACATTTTTAAAGATACGTTGTAGAAGCGCCCCACCACGAGAGCCAATTATCACAGGGAATTACTGGGCAAATCACGCAGGAAGGCGGGGGACAGCAAAGAGAAGACAGGGGGAAAGGCAGTGCTTTACTCATTCAATAAACGTTCACTGCGCCACTAGCCGAGCTCCACGGGGCACGAAAATGAAAGAGGCGCGGTATCTACGCAGAGGGCCTTGCAGTTTTGAACGAGGGGCGAGCGCCCGTGGGCGTACACTGGACAGCAGGAGCCCCTCGTGAGCCGGGCGCAGATGGCCAACAAACCAGGGCCAGGCCGCCCGCGTCCGCTCTCGCTCCCAGCGCCCGCACACGCGCCCGCTCCGCCGCCAGCAAGGCGGCCGCCCAGCCTCAGCCGCTTACCGGTGGCGCCTCGCTGCCTTCCGGGGGCGGCCCGTCAACGGTTGCCGCAGTCAGAGCACCACCCCGCGGCAGGGTACGTCAAACCAAGCCGCGGCTCTTGGATCCCTGCAGCGCCACCACTCTCGCGAGAAGTCAAGAAGTCCGTGAAGTTGCGGGGTGGAGGAGAAGAAGGGAGGGGCACTTAACGGTGGCGGCTGGTTCTGTGCCGGATGCGGGAGAGGGACTAGCGCCATTGTGCTTTGCTGCGGACGACTCTGCCTCAGTCAGAGACCTAGAACTCCGAGCAGGAAGGCGGCGGAGTGGTCGCTGCTAGCGAATCCCGCTTTGTTTCGTGCCAGCTCGGGAGCAGGGGTAATAAGCTGTGGGGCGAGAGCTTCTCCGTCCCGGGTAGTCGGTTGGAGGCAAGGCCGCGGGTGGGGGAGGGGGATGCACAGAGGGGCGGGGGCGAGGCAGCGTCCTCGCCGTGGGGTGGAGGAGTGGGGACGCGGAGCTGCGTCCGGTGGCCGGATGCTGGCCTGCTTTGCGGCCTTACCGGTGTTCGCTGGTGGAGTTTGTGATAAGGCAGATTGTGCGCCTTGCTGAAACGACGTGTGATGGACGAGGGGAAGGGGCTGTGGCCCTGCTCTGGCCTGGGGCGCCCCTTCCGGCTGGTGTCCGGAGGGTCCTCCCGAACCTAGAGTTGGAGGGGTAGCGAGTGAGGTGATGAGGAGCGCGCTGTTGACCTCCGGGGGTCTTAGGGCTTGGCCCATCCGGGCTCGAGTGGAAGAGACTTTGTCAGGCCCTTCGGTTCCGTGATTTGCTAGTTGAATGTCGTGACCCTTTTTGTGGTAAATCACGTAGTCTTCGAATCGAAATTGGTGACACCACGTATAAAAATCGGACCTGTTGGCGTAAGAAGTAAAAATATAGAAGGCGCTAGTTGTGGAATTCTCCCTCATTTTGGTGAAACTGCATAGGGTAAACACACATCCTGAAATACAATTAGTAGCTTATTCCTTCGTACGGAAGTATCTGTAGGGAGATGCGAGCAATGAATTCGTCACGACTGGTGCTACATAAAAGTAAATGTGCCAAGTAAAATTCAATGTAGTGTTTTTTCTACCTATTTTTATACGACTTTTTAGATACTCTTTTTTCCCCCATTGTTTTAAATCTTTCCGTTTCATACTCCCCATATTGTACTATTTTTGTACAGCACAAAGAGGTAAGAACTTAAGAAATTTTGATCCAAGCATCAGAATAACATAAGGAAGTACATACCTAGTGTAACTGGATATGCTCATGAGGTAACAAAAATTTTGTTTGGGAAATGGGGCCAGTATTTTAATTTGCAGCTGCTACAGCGTTTCTTCAAACAGTTGTAGTGAGTCAGTTGAAATAGAAGATCCGGGTCGAAGTGGTGTTTTGTTTGTGAAATAGGGTCTTGCTATGTGAGCCTGACTACCTTTCGCAGGATCCTCCTGCCTCAGCCACCCAAGTGCTGGATTATAGCCCCCAATGCCTGGCTTCAGTATTGATTTTGCCAGTTATTTAACCTTTTTACATTTCCTCAGAAATACAGCAGTAAGTTTCTAGATGTCAAATGAGGTTTAAATTAGATGAAGTAATGTGTGAAGCAGTCAACACTTAAGAAGATGTACTTGGGAGTGTGAAATTTAAATGAATGTAAACAAATGGAATTGGCTGCTGAAATGTCCAGTTGTTTATAAACAAACATTCTGGTTTAGTAAAACCTTAAAGATTGACTGCTTTTTTTTTTTTTAAATGTTAGAACTTTCTGCAGCTTTAAATAGTGATATATTTAGTCTTGGGTTCTTTTCAGTTTCATGATGGATTAGGTGTTCTTTTATTAGGGTCTTGCTCATGAGAAGCACCTACTCTGCCACTAAACTATATAATTTATAAATAGCTCCAACCTTGAGTCAGATGTTTTAAGAATTACTACTCACAAGTGATTTTTTTTTTCTTCCTTGTTGGCAAGAGGTTTATTGTCCCACATAAAGCAAAAAGACGCTCCTCGGTCTACCTGATGTGTCAGATTATAAACTTGAGAGCAGAGCCACCTATTACACATATGTAGCCAATATTTAGTAATCTTCATATCCATTGCACATATTTCTTCATCTGGTGTATGTTCAAGAGTTGCCCACATTTTAATGTTTTTGGAAAGTAATTTTATAAAGTAAAACGTATCAAATGATGTCAGACATCTTTTGATAGTGTGTAGTTTGTTGTCTGACTACTAGGTTATAGCTTCACAATAGAAGAACGAGTTTGCCACATCATCTTTCCACAACTCACAATGAAGTCATTAGACCAACATATAAACAATTACTATAATTCTCAGTGTGGTATATAGTGGGAGTGTAAATGAGGAGTGCTTCATTTGGGGGGAAAATTTTACAAGAAATGTTGCTTAAACTAATCTAAAGGATAACTAGGATTTCGATAAGAAAACTGAAAAGTCATCATATTTCTTTTAGGAAATGAGTTTGCTTCCCACAGATGCATAGGAATTTAAATGAAAGGATAGAGCTTGAAATGAAAGATCTGTGTACTATCAGAAAGTTAGAACACTATGCTGTGGAATAGAGAGCTGTCACATCCCTAAGTCTAATAAAAATGATTTTTAGATTCTTGGCTGATACTATCTTCTTTTACCACAGATAAGTTCTAGTAATTAGAAAAAAAATGAAATTTAGTCTTCTATCAAATCTCATTTTTATGCAACATATTTAACTAATGGACATTTTTAACTATTAAATAAATTAGCAATGAATCACATTACAATGACTACAGTTTAAAAGGAAAAAGATTTTAAGTTCCTGCTAAGATTATTTGAATTCACTGAAACAAAATTCTCTTTACAGTGAATTTATCTAATTAGAAATCATTACTTCACAAAAGCTATCTTAAATAAAGTATATAATTGTAAGATGAATCCGAAAAAGGATAGGCATAATTTGAAAGTTGGCTGGGGTGTCATTTTTCACTGATGTTAATAAAGTTTTCAGCTCTGACTTAAGCTTTAATGTGGTCAAAGCTGGCTTTTCCTGTTTCAAATATATTTCTTTATGACTACTGGTTAGACTAGATAAGTTAACACCTGGTTTTAAAATGATCTACTGCTCTCACCCATTTCCATCAGCAACTTTGAAAGATGGCAAGGTTTGAACCTTTAAAGCTAGTTATCGTGTTTCTTGCCAGAAAGAATGCTAAAAAAGGTTTTCACTTACAGAACAAAGATTGAAACTTGACACCTACAGAATATATAATTTTGAGAAGTCAGTTATCTCAAAAGTGCTCTACTATGGACAACATGGGACTTATATTTTCCCATGGAGCTGTTAAATTTTACCTGCCTAATTTAGAGTTAAGAAATGTGAACCAAAAATCAAGACATTTTTTTAAAGAATCCCCAAATTTCTGCTCTGAGTGCTTCCCTTATTTGACCACTTTTGGCTTCCATGTTTAAGAATTCACCAGGATCACTAGAATAGTTTCACTAGAGAAAAATGTTTTCTCTAGAAGTCTTTTTTTTTTTAAAGAATAGCATATGAAAATTACAGGTAAATAATGGAATTGTAATTATTTCTGAAAGATTGTGGTTTTTGAAATACATTAATATTTTGTGTGTTAACTCTGGTCTCCATGCCATGAATTTATCATATGCTCTTGGTAATTCATTAACTGTAATTTCCCCTGATACCTAAGACAATATTTGGATCAGACCCAGTTAAAATCAGGTTTTTCATAGAGGCTGGAAGCAGAAACTAATGGTATGATAATAGGAAAGTAAAGTTATGATAAACCACAAATCTTGCTCTATTGATGCATGACAAACCACCTAAAACCTAATGAATTAAAACTATTCACTATTTTTCACAATTCTCAGTGATTCTTGGGCAGTTATGCTGGTTTTATATGTGTTCATTCTTGTGCTAACATTTAGCTGAAGAATTTCCCTAAGAACAAAGTGTTATCACTCACATATTTGTGTTCGTTAAACATCTACATCTTGCTCCATGTAATCTTTAATGACATTAGCATCTCAGGATAGTATCTGTGGAGTAAAAATGGAGGGTACAAGATTTCTTAACAATCTTTTCAAATTATAAAATGTCTCTTACATTGTACTGCAAGTAAATCTCACAAGGCTAGTCGTCTACATTAAAAAGTTGGGAAAATAAGACTGCCTTATTCTGGGCAGATTGTCAGCATTGCATTGCATAGAGGATTGCATACTAGGATGGAGGGATTTATCACCATATCTTATGATTTATCACAGTTTTTGAATATAGAGCAGGCATTCTTAACTGGACGTAGTGGCACTGGCCTATAAGCTCAGCATTGAGGAGGCTGCAGCAGGAGAAGCACAATTTTAAGCCCAGACAGCAATTTAGTGACAGAGCCAGAGCCTGTCTCAAAAAATACAAAAAGTACTAGAGGTGAGGCTTAGGTAAGACCATTGCAAAGTTTTCCAGGTTCACTTCTCAATGCCAGTGGAAGGAGAAGAAAGTGTTGATCAAGATTACTTTAAAATAATATAGATGGTTAAAAAAGGCAAGATACTTACTCTTAAAGACTTTTGATTGGTACCTGAAACTCCATTTTCTCTACTTCTGTGTATGTGGAATGCTTCATAGTTTTTTTGTTTTTTACAATTTATGGAAAAGAATCTTTTATGAATAACTTTCTGAGCAAAGTAAGACAAGTATGTTAAAGAAATTTTGGAAAGCTAAGTATAAAGAAAAAAGCTCAAAATATACCAATAATGATATCACCTAGCAATACAGCAATAGGTGAATCAATTGGCTATTCCAGTTTTTGTTTTTATTTCAGTCATGGGTATTGGGACTTGGGCAATATTAAGCTATTTCATCAACTTTGTAAAAAGTCTTTTTACTGTGTTTCAGACAAATTGCAAATAATGTTAGACTTAATAGAGGTTTTGCTAAGCTGTTTATTTTTAAATTCTTAGTACCAGTGATACTGCTTGATAGTAGCTACTATTTACTGAACACATGCTGTATATTAACAGAGTTCACAATATACCTGTGAGGTTGGTTTTATCACCATTTTGTAGGTGAGGAAATTAAGCATTATTGAGATTAAGTCTGAAGTCACATCAAGTAAGAGACAGACTTCAAAGTTTGCACTCTTAACTGTCTTTTTTTAAAACACATTGTTGGAAATTGGCTTGTGCTAAAAATTAGGTGATGCTTTATTTCCTGCCAAGCACCAGATTCCTGTTTTGGGAGAAAAATAGGAAATAAGTTTTATAAATGCGTTAAATACATTTCTGTTAACAAACACATTAAAATACAAGAAAGGACTACTGGGGTAAGAAATACCCCAGTAAATATGGACATGGGGCTTTTTTTTGTTAAGCTGGTTATTTGGTTTGTGACTGCTGTATGACTGTGGACATGTGAATGAAACGTGATTATGGTAAATGGGACACTGACCTGTAGTGGTGAAAGAGGGTATACTAGTTAGGAAAAGTCTTTGTAAGAAGAATTACAGAAAAAAATTTAGGCAGACTGCTGTTTATCTGCTTTTAAGAACTCAGCTTTCCAAGTTTGGAAAGCCAAAAGTCTAAGCCCTATATGGTAGGCAACTAGTGGTAGTGAATCAGAGAACATAGTGTTTTACACATTAAGTAATGTAGAATTCTCTTGCTCCAAGTATTTTTTTTTAACTGCTTGAAGTTTTTTTATTTGTTTTTCTAAGAATGTGCCAAATTTTTCTAATTAGAGATAATAAATTAGGAAGGAGAAGTGCTAATGTTGACGAAGTAGAAAATACAGAACAAATAAAGGAGGTAGCTTACATGCTTGAAAAAAGTAAACCCATGTGATTGCAAATCTATTAATTAGCCTACACTACTATTTTTGAGAAGTTTAAGTCCAGTATCCTCTTTTACCTCTGGACCTCATTTCAGATTCTTATTCTTTAAAACCAACTCATCTTAGTGTGCTTCCTTTTCCTATACACCCAACCTCCTGAAAGAAAAAAAAATATGGGTTATTCCAGTATTTTGAATATATGTCTCTTCTGCCAGTTATTGGAGAGGTTACAAGGCAATAGATGAATGAATTAAACTGCTGAAAATGGCAAACCTTTCCTCGGGGAGGAATAGCACAAAGATAACCCCATAAAAGCTGCTAAGCAAAAAAAAGACAAAATTTGTGCAATTATTAAATTCATGAAGGCCAAAGATTTGCTTCTGTGCCAGGAAGATGTGAGTCAACTGAGGAGTAGTCTTTTCTTAGGCCTCCATTGCATGCTTTCAAGATAAAGTGAAGGCAGATAAAATAACCTGTGTAGGGCCTGCCTGCATTTAAAAGGAGAATCTAAAAAAATCCGTTTCTTTTCTTTTTTAGATACATGTAACAAATCTTTTTATCCATTTCCATTACTTTAGGACTCAGTAGTTTGTCCTGCAATCACTGTTTCTCTTCTTGTAAATTGATCTGCATAGCAATTTAAGACTTTTTTTTGAGACAGGGTCTTGCTGTGTAGTTCAGATTGGCCTTAGACTGTGTAGCCCAAACTGGCCTCAAACTTGCTGCGATCTTTCTGCTTCAGCCTCTCAAATGCTGGAATTATAAGTATGCACCACCAGCATGCCTCGCCTGCATACTAGTTTAGCATTGGGGGATTTGTTTGTTTTTTTAGCTGACCTTGTTTGAAAATATTTATTAGCTCCTAAGCCTTTTAGCCTGGCTTGTTCCACAAAGGTAGCAAAATTAATTGAGTTACTTTCAATATTCTCAAAAACACAAGTTATATTTGAAACTTTAAGGGTGAAAAAAACTTTAGTACTGTTTAATCTTTGAATGCTCTGTTTTAAATTTTTAAGCATACTTTAGCATCTCTATGCCTTTTCTTTTTTCATTGTGATGTCTGAGGTCAACTCAAACATTACTGTTCTCAGAACATGTTTCTTCTAGTATTAAGGACTGAATCTAAGTCCTGCCTTTTTGGTGAGCAAACTTTTTACTCATAAGCTACATCCCCTTCCTCTGGCCAGTCTTACTCGTCTTGTTGGAATATCATTTTGAATTTTTGTTTGGTTTTGGTTTCTTTTGATAGTGGGAATTGAACTCAGGGAGCCCTAGAGCTACACTCTGGCCTCTGTTGTATGTCAGTTACTTTTACACGCTCTTGTCTTCCCCAGGCTGGTCTGGAACTGGTGATATTTGTGCCTTAGCACCTCAAGTAGCCTGAATTACTGGTGTGCACATACATCATGCCTGACTAAGGTGTTTTGTTTTGTTTTATAAGTATCATTTTCAGCAGCCTAGTATTGAGTTATATAGGTGAGGATTGCTGATTATTTTAGTTGGTATTTGTTGGGCTTCTTGACTCTGTCAATTTCAGGTAGTGTTTCTTCAAGTATTTTCTGTTCTAGCCTTCTTCCCTTTGTAATTTTAATTAAAGTTACATTAAGCTTTCTTACTCTTTCCATCCCTCTTAAACCACCTCCTCTTGTGTATTTAACATTATATGTCTTTCTCTACATCATTTTACATTAACCCATTATTTTCCCTGTTTACTTACATTAGAGCTGTCTCTCGATCTGGTTCTTCTGATTGGTTATTTCTTGACAATGGGTTGATTTTTTTTTTTAATTTGTACTTTTGTATGTCTTACAATTTTTGGTTGAATGCCAAATGCTGTAAATAAAAAATTGAGATGGAGTATTTAATGCCTTAATAAAAACAAAAACAGACTACTTCTGCCAGGATATTAGTGTGATAGGTTGAGTTTGATCTCTATTTAAACTTGGACTAGACTTTACTGTTGCTTTATTTGCTTTTAAAGCACTCTAGTGGTGGATTGTCACAATTCAGTACTTAGTGTGAGACAGAATGCTAGATAATATTTTAGTATTTCCATCATCAGTTTTCTGAATAACGGAGGTCTCTTTAAAGGCTGTTGTACCTTTCTCAGCGGTATATTGTAATTGCTTTTTAGTTGAATCAAAGCTATAGGGCAGGGAGGGGAATGTTTTTCCTTTTACTTATCCACAGAAATTGGAATTTCTCAGCACTTCTACCCTTCTTCCAGTTTATTCTGGTAGAGTCTACAGCAATGGCGGCAAACCTATGGCATGTGTATTTCTTTTTTTTAAGACAAAAGATGTTAATGGTTGAATTGTTTTTTCTAAACTAAAAGCTCAATATTCTGGTTTAATTACAGTGTTGGAACTTTGCAATAAATAAATGGGTTTGGGTACTTGTCTCTAAAAGGTTTGCCATCATTGGTCCATAGTCTGTGGGCAAATTTTCTGACTGCCCTTTTTTGTAGCAGTTTATCTCTGCTTTGTTTTGGTGGAGAGTCTTTGGTAGATAGGTTTTATGGCCCTTCTCCAAGAACCACAGACATCTTATATGAGAGTAAAGTCCTTCCTCAGATTGGATTTTCTAACCCTTTCCTTTGTACTTGTGCAGCTGTAGAACACATGGATTATTTTTTTCAGTCATTTGGTGAGAATTCCTTTAAGGCTTTTACTTGAACTAAAAGAAATTTCAAGGCAAGATTATGTCTACAGAATAGATGCAAATAGATTTAATGCTATTTATGAATAGAAATCTGTTTTATCTAAAGATCCCTTGGTATATGTTCAACAGGCCACTAAAATGAAATTATCAAAAAAAAGTAGTTAATCCTTTTATTAGCTAAAACAAGCTATAGTTTGTGACTTGGACAGGTTATATTATAAAACAGTAAAGATGGAATGAATATTTGTTTTCTATTTTTTGTTTGCCTTCTCATCCACATGTCCTCCAAATGTCTGTTTCTCAAATACATGTTTTCACTCACAGCCACTTCTTTTTTGATGACACTGAGAATTGAATCCAGGATCTTGCATATATGGTAGGCAAACAGTTTATCACTGAGCTCAGTGTGAAGCTCTGCCAGCCACTCTTAGTATGCTTTAAAGTAATGGTGCACATTGCTGAGTTAAAGTGTGAAAAATAGGTAAACCAGCAGTTAAATAGTGTAGAATCTTAACCCAAGGACTTTATCGCTGAAGTTGAAAAGTTTAGTAAAGTAAAAAAATCTCCATTTTTTTATTATTATTATTATTATTCTTTGGTTCTGGGAATCGAACTCACGACTGCATACTTGAAAGGTAGGCGTATGCTGCTGAGCTAAATTCCCTGCCTCCCTTAATAAATTTTTAAAATTTCGTGATGCAGGGGTTCAACCTGAAAATCTGAAATATTGATTGTAAGATTTTTATGAGTTTGTTGTTTATATTGCCTTTGTTTATACTTCCAGAATTTGAAGCAAATTCTTGAGAATGATGCAGCCTCTTTAATCTATTGGTGCCTGCCTCTCCTCAATCTGTTGTAAACATGTACATGAGAGACATGATCACAGAATTCCAGTGGACGTGCCTGGGGCTTCAGTGAGGCTCAAAGCAAGTACAAATTTAAATGTGTTATGCAAATTGCATATCATCATTAAATATTTTATTGCAAATTTAGTGGCAAGGCATGGCTGACAGGCATTTATCTCCTTTAACCAAGTTCGGTTTTCACTGTTATATTTGACATCACACAAATTTAAGGATAAAATTGTAAAGAATTTCAAGGTGACACAGATTTTAATGAACTGCTGGACCCACACTCATGAACCAACACTCGCAATAAAGTTTTTTCTTACCTGAGTTTGATTCCCTGTACCAAAACAAAAAAAAAAAGTTAAAAAGTTTTTCTTACCACCAAACACAAGAAGAAACTGAATTAGCATTATATAGTATTAGGAAGAAACTCAGATCTTTGTTTTGAAAGATGTACGTATCATCTTTGTGCTGTGTTCTTCCAAGTTAAAAAATTACTTTCAAATACCTTTTCCGTGCTAAGGGGTCTGTTATTCTTGCTTATATATTTCCCTTTATACTATTTATAAATTAAGTTTTATGATTATTTCTGTAGTTGTTCCCTGCCAGACTACAGCTTTTTGGAGAAATGAACTCAGTACATTCAGTGTGCCTCATACCTCATCCCTTTGTTAAGTATTAACAGTCCTACCACATGGTAAACTCCTAAAGAAACTGTTAAATGAATGAGTGGACTTAAAAAAAATGCCTCTTAGAACTTTGTTAAGTGGCCTGGTACAAATTTTTCACTATTTTTTGTGCTTTTGACCTACAACTTATGCAACCAAATTATGTAAGTTTTCATGTAACACCTACATTGTCAAAATTCAATCAGTTTATGTAGAAGAGTTGCCAAAAATAGTTTCATGCAGTATCAAATTATATTTCTCAGAGGATTCTGCCTCTTTGTCTTCTCCCAAAGGGTTTGTTGTGAGATTTTTTTACTAGGTTAGTTTTATTTCTGCAGGTAAGAACTGTGTATAAATATAGTCAAATTAAACTCAGAAAGGTATGATTAAGAAGCATTATTGTTTAAAAAAACTATTAGATGTGTATCTTTCAAAAAGAATTTTGTCTACTCGTTTAAAACCCTCAGATCACAAATACTGTTTAGAATTTTCATAGCCTTCTTGGTAAAGTTAATATACTGCTTATTGCTTGTTAAATCATTTATGGATTTTTTTTCTTTTTTGGTGCTTGGGGTTCATTTTGGGCTTTTGAATGTCTGTTTAACCGTGAATATTCTTTCTCTTAATGTATATCTACTTTAAATTTTCAGTTCAAAATTTACTTTTAACAAACAGTTTTTGTATGGAGTTAACAAAGATGTATTTTAAAAGCTGATGGTAGGAGAAATTTCCCAATTAGGTGACTATATGATTCATCAGGTCACTTTTATGATACTTTCAGTATTTACCTTGGGATAATGAACTGAAATTAGTGATTTACAGGGCATAATCAGGGACTGTTCCAGACAAACGGCAAAGTATAGTTATCCTACTTACAAAAGAAAAAAAAAAATCCTTTACCTCATCCATAATCCAACTTTGCACAGTTTCTTTTCAACTGTTCAGCTGTTTTTTCCAGTTTTAACCTTCATATTTCTAAAAGTTTTTAAACTGTATTTCATGATTTTTGTAGTGCATATATTTGTTTTTTACCATTGTTTTTACTTCCCCTCCATTTGACCTAGTTTATAACAAAATTGACCCAGTTTTGTCTCTTTACATTGTTATGACTATAAATAAAGAATTCACCCAAATACATCCATAATTCCTTTGTTGAACAATGGTTATGTATTCCTAAGTTAAAAATTAATTTTTAACATTGCCTCTTGTTTTTCGTATGCAGCATAGTTTTTCCAGCATAGTACGGTCTGTCATATCTGTCACATGCCAAGGAATTGTGGTCTTTATATTATGCTGGGTTTTTTTCTTAGAATTCTTTTTCTTCCTTGACCTTTGATCTTTTCTTCAGTATAGATCAGTTGCTTCCTGGATCTTACCCTTGATGCAATGCAGCACTGAGCTTTGCCCCAGCACCTTGATTGATAGTGCATATCTGGAATGTATACATATGCTATTCACCGTAGCATTAATTGCTAGATTGGAATTCAAAGCCACATAAACACTTTTCTCAGTGCTACAGCATTGCCTTAGAGTTTAATATTGTTGTTAAGCCATTCTGATTACTTTTCCTTTGTATGTGACCCATTTTTCTACTGTGGTAATTTATAGGATCTTCCCTTTATTTCTAATTTCCTGAAATTTCAAGATGATTTATTGTTCTCTGGGGTTGGTGTTATTTTCTTGGATCTTATGATTGCTTGAACCCTCACAGTGTGGAACTATGTCTTTCAGTTCTAGAAGGTTCCTGTATGTATGTCTTTGGTCATCTTTCTATTTTTTTATAGTCATAACCATTTCTCTTATTTTCATGTCGCATTCTACTTGTTCTAATTTCTGGGAAGTTTACTTTGAATCTGTATGTTGAATTTATTTCAGTATATCTAATTTCTAAAAGAATATAACATTTTGAATTTATGTAAATCCTTTATTATGCAACAATTTCACCCACAAGTGTCCTGTTCTTATTTTATAAATAAATGTTTTTGATACCTTTGAGAATAGTAATTAGCCTTTTCCCCATTTGTTTTCTCTATATCATCACTAAGTTCCTTTTCTTCGATTAACTTTCATCATTGTATTGAGTCTTACCTAGATGCCTAGTTATTCTTGATGTTTTTCTATTAGAAACCTGATTAGAAACTTGGTGACTAGTGGATTTGACTGTGAGACAGAATGGCCGAGTAGCAAGCTAGATTTTTAACTAGAAGCATTCCAGATGTCATTATTAAAATCTTATCAGTGGTGGTGGTGTTTTGTGATCCAAGAGTAGAATCTCTTGATATTACAGAAAAAGGAGCAGGAAAGAGAGTTTGGGTCTCAAAATTGAATAAATAGATTTTCTTTTATTCCTTATACTCCCCCCTGCCTAAACCTCTGAAGCATTGATTATACATTTGGGTAGGAGCATTTCATTTCCTGTGAGATCTCTTTTTTCCAGTAAATAAATACTTTGGGGGAATATAGCTGGGAAGAATACAGAGTTATGCTATTCCAAATACAAGTTTAATTCAACAACTTGTTTTCAAGCCCATACATCATCCTTTTCCCCTCAATTTTTATTGCAATTAAACTTAACATAAAACTTAACCACTGTGACTATATTTAGGTGTGCAGATCATTTTTTCATTAAGTACATTCATAAAGGTACAATAATTACTACAACTGGTACCATAGCTCTTCATTTGGTAGTGACTGATACTTTACTCTTTAAACAGTAACTCTCTACTAGCACATGGCTACCACCATTTTACTTTCTGTCTCTGGTAAGTGGAATTGTGCAATGCATGTTTCATTCAGCATGTCTTGAGGGTTTATCTGTATTATGGCATATGTAAGAGCTGTTTTTCCTTAAGGTTGTCACATTTTGCTTGTCCATCTATCAGAAACTTTATTGTGAATAATACTGCTGTGAAAATGGTATCTCCTCAATACTCTGGTTTTCTTTTAGGTATATAGCTAGATCCTATTCTTCTTTTAGGTGTGTACCCCAGAGTGGAATGATGGGATTATTTGATTATTCTGTACTGTTTTCTATGGTGATTGTACCATTTTATAGCTTAATGTCATTTTTTAGTACCTTGTGTCTTCAAATCTTGATCCTTTTAGGGTTCTAAGACCAAAAGCTTTACTTCCAGTTCCTATCTCTTTCTAGGTACTCAGAGAATAGTTTTCATTCTGTCTGCTGTATTTGTGTATGTCTCCTACTGTAGGTTTCCAAAGCATACATTGAAATTTCTTACCTTATGTAGTCCTTTCAAGACCTCCCCTGATAGTTAAAGCTTTTGATTCTTTAGTGACATTTTATATGTTTTTATAAGAATGGGCAAAATAGATACCTAAAAATAACCTGTCATGGTTAACTAAAAGTTTTTGATAGGTTTTTTTTCTTAATCATTAATCAGGTTCTACAGTACAATTTATACTCTCATGAGCTAGATAGTCTTAGTTACATAATTTTAGAGAACCTGTTGCATGATTCTATTTCTGTATTATTAAAAATCAGAGAGTTCAGTAAGACAGCACTCAATTTCACATTTTATGTAAATCAAATTCAACATTTTCTCTATTAGGATTTTCTTCATTTTTGTTATCATTAGAGTCAGTGTATGTCTAGTTTTATAGTTTCATAGATTGACCTTTTCACTTAAAATATTATCACTTTTTAATATTCTAATATTGTTTTAAAGCACTTCAGGTAACCATTAATAGCTAAGCAGTCATCTGTAAGTTACTTAAATACTCGGTGCCAATTTTCTTACTGTGAAGTGGAGATAACATAGTATCCTATCACAGGATAGGTTTGAAGAGTCATTGCACCAAAAACCAGAAGGCCCTTAACAATAACATGACATATAATGCTCAAATAGTAAATATCAACTAGTATGTATTTGTTTTATTGGAAAAGTTTTGTCAGTAGGAAATAAAAGGAAGACATCTATCTTTCATTACATTTTAACTTTTAGTCCTTTGAGTACTTACTGTATAGTAGGCAGTGGTTTAAAAATACTTTAAATGATCCTGAACTAGAGAAATTTGTTGCTGAGAAAGGAGAAAAAATAATTTACAGTACAAAGTAGTAGTATGATGTCTTAAGAAAGATATGTGCAGAGTGGAAACACCAAAAAAAGATGCTTGTGTTTAAATTTATGACGAGAAGTTGGATAAGAAGTCCATGAACATTCCAGGCCATATTACAAAGGCTGAGGGCATGTTACGTTAATGTATATGGAAATAGTACAATAGGTATGAGTGGTGAACACTTAGCGATGGAGAATGGTAAGAGAGCTAGCTTTATGTAGAGATATACTTGAGTAAGAAAAAAGGTATTGGCCTTAGGCTCAAAGTTTCTTACTACGCTTTGGACAGGAGGAAATCTTGGCTCACTTTTTTTTTTTGGTGCTGGGGATCAAACTTATGACCTTGTGCTTGCCAGGGAGGCACTGTGCCACTAAGCTATTTCTCCAGCCTCTTGGCCTCTTGACTGACTTTAGACCTCTCCCTTTAGGAAGAGAGGTAGTGAAAGTCTCACAGTAACCTCCTTGAATATAGTTACTTGTATGGTAGTTCTTGATTTGAGCTGATGATTAAAGAGGATTCACAATTAAAGACCTCCAGTGTTTTCCCAAAGGCAACTGACAATAAATTTACATTTCACAGGGAATCTTAAAAATGGAGTCTAAACCTTCAAGGATTCCAAGAAGAATTTCTGTTCCACCCTCTAGCTCTTTAAGTGCTAGGATGATGACTGGAAGCAGAGGAAGCAGTTTAAGTGATAACTGCCACTCAAGAGACTCTTCATTTAGACTGGATTCTGAGTATCAGGTAACATTTTAATTCAAAATATTATAGTAGCAAAATAAATGGTCTGATTTTCAAACTTAGGGATTTTAGAATTATGGATAAGAGACTGTGGCTTTACATAAAACATTTTCCAAAGAGTTGGAAAATTTTGTACTTAAAAACATAAGTATCAGTCTGAGTATAAATCGCACTGAAGTGTGGATAGTTTTTCAAAGAACTAAAACTTATGTCCTTGTCTTCTATAATAGCACTCATTCATCTGACTTAGCTGTGTTTGTATGCAAAATGGTAGGATAGCATTGTTGTTATGTATTATTTAAAATTCATATTTTAAAAAATATTGTACTTTTAATGTCGCATGATTATCAGATTAGTTGAGGGTAATTAGCAATTTAATGAGGCTCTGAATTCAATCCCAAGCAAGTTAGTATAGATTAGCTACTGTACCAGCTTCAGTTCATTGTGTCTCAGTGAAGTATTAGGTACACAAAGTTTGTGAGGTCAAGTTTTATGCTAACCTGAAGAGTATTGTAAAGGTTTGGTGTAATCTTGATCTCTCCCATTTCTATTGCATCTTGTGCTTTTCCATATATGTGCCAAGTTTATTTTCCAGTGTTAACTGTGAACTAATGCATTTCATGAAAATGCAGTATGTTTCTTGAAATTGAAACATAATAGAAGATCAAGTGGTAATGTTTTAGAAAAAATAAACAGTAGGGTGGTTTATAATTATGTATCTTTGTATCTTCTGTCCTGTAATGTCCTTCATTTGCCTGCCCACTAATTCCCGATTCCCTCAGACATAGATTCTTATTTACCTTGCTTGCATCATTTTTCTGTTTATCTTTGTTACAGAGCTCTCTTTTATTTCTTAAAAGATACCTTAATTCCATTCCTTAACTGTCTCCAAGCATTGTAAAGATTATGTACCAAATTTTTGTGTGATCAAGTAAGAACTTGGCTAGGAAAAACAAATTCATGTAAAAATAATAGGATGCCAAAGCTGGGCATGGTGGCACATACTTGTAATATCTGCTTTGCAGTGAGCTGCAGTAGAAGGGCCACAAGTTAAAGCCCAGCCAGACAATTTGGTGACTTAGCTGAGATTCTGTCTCAGAATAAAAAAAGAATAAAAAGGGCTGGAGATGTGGCTCAGTTTGTAGGCCCTGGGCTCAATCCTCAGAACATGGGGACAGGATTCAAAATCAACATACAGAATCACTAGTATTCCTGTATACCAATAATGAACTCATCCAGAAAGAAAAATAATACTACAAATCATGGAATCAGAAAAAACAAAATAGCCAAAGTAATCCTGAGCAAAAAGAGCAAAGCTGATTACATAACAACACTGGATTTCAAGTTATCCTACAGAGCTGCAGTAAAAAAAACAACAACAAAAAGAGACATGTATTATCGGGTCCTGACCTAGATCCTCAATCTCCCAAACGAGTATACCATAGAGGTTAAATAAAAAGAGGCAATTGTATTGATTTTTTAGGGCTCCAGGAGCATCAAAACCCTTTAATTAAGTTTGTGACTCTGAGGGCTAAGACAAAGACTTCTCTGGATCAGTTCACTTTTATAGGTCCAAGGACAAAAGGTAGAGAAACTAAGGAAAGCATAGGAAATGAGCGGGACCTTGGGAGTCTCTTCAAAGACTTCTCCAAGTAGTAAATTATGTCAATTTAGGAGAACTGTTCTATGTCCAGGATAATATGTATGGTAGGATTGAGACTGCCAGAGTGAAATTCCTCCAGCTGCAGTTTCTATCTTGTTAATTGGGGTTGGAGCCAAGTGTCCGCAGCTGTGGCCTTATCGTGCCCTTTGAGGTATCTCTGGCCTCACAGATTACTACAAATCTCAGCCAGGATCAGTGATCATAGAGGTTCACTTACTATGAATCAGCTTCCGTTGCCAGGCAAGGGGCTGAGGCCCAGGACAGATTTACAGATAAAACATAGACAACCAATTAGTAAAATTTAAATCCTGCTCAGAGCCTCTTCGTAGTGATCACCAACAATGTAGGGCAATGGAATAGAACAGAAGACATAGTCATCACACTGTGTACTGTAGCCATGTGATTTTTGATAAATGGATCAAAATATGTTAGAAAAAAGACAGCATCTTTAACAAATGATGCTGGGGAAACTGGGTGTCCACTTGCAAAAGATTCAAACTTGATCTTCTCATCTTACACTAAAATAAAATCAAAGTGGATCAAAGACCTGAACTTTGAAATTGCTAGTAGATAACATAGGATAAACGCTTGAATCCAGAGATTTCCTGACTAGATCTCCAGTAGCACAAGAAAATTATATTTAAAAAAATCATGGGACTATATCTGCATAGCAAAGGAAACAAGAGTGAAGTGACATCCTATAAAGATGGGAAAAATATTTCACAAGCTATTCATTGTAGTGAACTAATACCTAACATATATAAAGTACTAAAAAATTAACTCCCAAAAAACAAATGACTTAGTCAAGAAATGGAAAAATGAACTGGTTACTTCTCAAAAGAAGTAGTACAAATGACCAATAAGCATATGGGAAAAAAAGTTCATTATGTTCTGCTACTAGGGAAATATAGATGATTTCATCTTACCTCAATCAGAATAGCTATCCTGTAGAAGACATGAAGCAGTGCTGATGGTAGGAAAAAGGAATCTTACATTATTGATTACATTATTAGGAATGTAAACTAGTAAAAACCACTGTGGAACTTCATGTAGAGAAACCTCAAAAAACTAAATATAGAAGTAACCATTTGACCCAGCTGAAAGAATTAAAAGATTTTATACTACAGAAATGCATGCATATCCATGTTTATAGTGGCACAATTTACAGTAGACAAGCTCTGGGAAAAGCCTAAATGTCCATGAACAGGTGGATGAATAAAGAAAATATAAATGTACATGATAGATTAATTCTCAGCTATAAAGAAGAGTAAAATGTCATTTGCATGAAAAGGTGGAATTGGAGACTTGTGCTAAGTGAATAAGCCCAACACAGAAAGTTAAATATGCTTCTTTTATATGAGAAACCTAAATATGAATAACTAAATAATACAGGAGAGATGATAGAAAACTATAAGGTAAACGTAGTCTCTCTCTCTCTCTCTCTCTCTCTCTCTCTCTCTCTCTCTCTCTCTCTCTCTCTCTTTTTTTAAATCAAAGATCGAACTCAGGACTTTGGGCTTGGGAGGCACTTTGCCACTGAGCTAAAGCCCCAGCTCCAAGGTAGACTTATACATAGGGAAGGGGTGAGATGAGAAAAGGGTTAGGGGGATAAATGAATTGAAAATTAAGAAGATATGTTATATGCATCTACCCCAAAACACCAGTCTGCTGTGTTTAAAACATGTAATAATATAAAAGGAAATAATAAGACAGTTTCAATAATTGTGATTTAAATATGTTCTTATTTATATAAACATTTAAGGGAGACTATCCATTTTATTGAGTAAACTCCTTACTAAAAGTTCATGAGTGAGGTTTGTGTTACAATTTGTTTTATGCTTATATATTTCTATGTTAAAAGAGAAAACAAAGAGGTACTGTTTGTAGATATGAACTTTAGTTTCTTGAATCTACTGGTAAATAAATTTTACTGCTAGGATTTCATTTGTTTTTGTTGTTTTGTGTTGTTTTGAGTCAGGGTCTTGCTATGTGGTTCAGGCTAGCCTTGAACTCACTATGTAGTCTAGATAGGCCTCAAACTTGGCAGGAATCTTCTTGTTTTAGTCTTCCAAGTGCTGGGTTTAAAGACATGTGTTTCCATGCATGGCCAGAATTTCTTACTTTTAGCATACTATTCATTATTAGTGTTTGACTGTATTTTTGAGACTTAAGAATCAGATCAGCCATTTCTGTTTTTTGTTTTTGTTTTTTTATGTGTGTTGGTGATCAAAGGAAGGGGCTTCTACAGGCTAAGCAGGTACATTCCACCAAGCTACATCCCCATCTCAGGAATGAGTTTTTTATTACTTGAAAATAATCTCATTTTTGTTTTAGGGTATTGATAATCAGTTTCTATGTCAATGCCTTTCTTGGGTGCTCTGCCTATCTTGAAGAGAAAACAGATATCTCAGAAGATGGACATTTTTAGTCACAAAAAATTACTATAAAGTTTTTGCTTTTCAGTGTTTCATAACCAAATGTGTGTAGAATTGAAGAGAAGACCTAATCAAAATTCAGTTGACCAACAAAATACAGTAACAGTATATAGTAAAGTAATAAGCAGGTAAAGGTGAACAAAAATGTGAGGAAGACAACATGGTAGAAAATTGGTAATTGTGGGGTTCCTTAGAGGTTTAATAGAACATTGTAGATTAGATTTCATATTGAATGCAAGAATTTTGCTGTTCCTTTTTAAAAAAATGTTTAATTTACAGTCTACATCAGCATCTGCATCACCATTTCAGTCTGCATGGTATAGTGAGTCAGAGATAACTCAGGGAGCACGCTCAAGATCACAAAATCAACAACGTGATCATGATTCAAAAAGACCTAAGCTTTCTTGTACAAACTGTACATCTACCTCAGCTATGAGAAATGTTGGAAGTGGTTTAAATACAGTATCAGGTAAGAATTAACTTAATTTCCTTCCCTCCCCTCTCTCCTCCCCTCCCCTCCCCTCTCCTCTCCTCTCCTTTCCTTTCCTTTCCTTTCCTTTCCACCAGGAATCAAACTCAGGACCTCACACTTACCAGGCAGATGCTGTACCACTAAGCTATATCCCTGGCCCCATGTTTGTTTGTTTGATACCAGGAATAGAACTGAAAATTTCACAATTGCCAGGCAGGTGCTGTGTCACTAAGCTGTATCCCTAGCCCAAGAATTACTTAAATTTCTTAAAAGCCAGTACATATGTACTTTGGACCAAAACCCTTTTTTCTAAGATACAGTTAAATAGCTTTTTGGTTTGGTGCAAATGTCCTACAATGAATAGGATATCTGATTTTAATCAGTATACATGACATGAGCTGGGGATGCAGCTCAGTAATAGAATACTAGTATGTGTGAGGTCCTGGATTCAGACACTGCTATGGGAGAAGAAAAAGAAAATATCTGGTGTGTGTACTAATCAAAGTGGTAAAAATAACAGGTATTTATGGAAGATACATTTTTAATTGTTACAAGAAAAGCCAAACCTTTTGGAAAATGTTAAAAAGCATTTCCTAAGCAAGTTTTTGGAGTTGATAAATATTATGATTATGTGATGCTTCTTTTCAGAAAACACAGAAACTCTTAATTTTAAAAAAAAATTGAATTTGGTGCTGTCATAGACAAGAGTCCTTTACAGGAATTAGAAAGTCATGATTCTAGTCACTTAAGTAAATGAGTAGCATTAAACAAGTTACTGTAGGACAATGATAGTGAGCCTTTTAGTGTTTTCAATGATAACAAGTTTCCCTTTTGGCACAACTGCTCTAGGATTTAGATGGTTTATCCATAATGCTCCTTTTTTGATATTTTGTGCTCAGAGGCACATGATGTATCTGTTGCACAAATTAAGATTTTTTTGTCAAGAGATTTCTTCCTTGCCTACATTCATCTTTAAATGAAATTTTAGCCAGCAACTGAAATTTTTATAAAGGGAAGGAAAATTTGTGATAGTACAATTTTGAAATAAAAGTCTTAAAATGGTTATGTATTACCAATTGAATTAGTGTAAATGGTTCCTGTATTTTGATAGGCAGGATTGCCTTGGGGAAAGACCTGCCCATCTGAAAGATATTTGAATAGTGTGATGGGTAAGAACAGACTGGCCTTAACTTTGTAGACAAAAGCCACTGTTTTTTCATTCTATTCTACTATGTGAAGGCATAGCATTCAATACACTGGGCCATTTCCTTTAGTCAGAGAGGAATTGTTGAGGTTTTTGGGACATAGAAAGGAAGAACCAAGCTTTCAAGGTAACTAGGGGACAATAGGCTTTAGACTTGATTTTTAAATTTTATTTTTAAATGAAATAACTAACAAAATTTAGATCAAAATGGGATAATAACTGATAAAAAGAATGAACTAGATATGGTAGCTGTAAAAATATTTCTGGCACTAAGATATTATATAAGCTCAGTGGAGAAGTACATGTTTAGCATGCACAGGTCTTGGGCTTAATTCTCACCAAGAAAAATATTTTTTTTTAAAATCATACATGGTTGTAACCTGCAATTCAGCTTCCATATCAAGACAGCTCCAATTTTGATTTTGGCAGTTTTTTATTATAACTTTCACTGATTTTGTGAAATTCTGCATCGTAGACAAACTTTGCTTTTTTCATCTGCAATCATTTTACTTTATGGTGACATTGTTATATGTTAATGAGAATGATGTGAAATGGTGAAAGTATACATGAGTATAGATTTTAGTATTACAAATGTGTTTAATGTTTAGGATACACATTCTAGGCCTTGAGTTTAATCCTCAGCTCCAACAATGATGATGAGGATGATAATGATAATGAGATGATATTGATGTTATTATGTAGGAAAATACTTTGTGATTAGTTCACTGCTGAATACTTTTAAATTTTGCTAAATTTTGTTTCTGATTACAACTATGTAACTGAGGATTTCCATAATAAATAATAGTAACCTCCTTTTGTATTACTGAAGATTTGTTGTCATTAGAAATCTTAAAAACTTTCTCTGAAGTAAAACTTCATTTATTTTAAGATTCTTCATGGAGGCATAGTCAAGTTCCCAGATCTTCATCAATGGTACTTAGTTCATTTGGAACAGACTTAATGAGAGAGAGAAGAGATTTGGAGAGGAGAAGAGATTCCTCCATTAGTAATCTTATGGATTATAGTCACCGAAGCAGTGATTTCACAACTTCATCATGTATGTATCAACTTACAGTTAATTATAGTTTAATGTTACATTTTTCTCATTCATATTGTATAGTAACTTTATTGTTTTACTTTAAAAAATGAAACAGATAAGGTATTTTTATACAGATTTTACCTGCCTTTTAAATTTTTTGCTTGAATTTTTCCATTTAGGAATGTATAGGATACAGAGTAACATAATAGATAAGGATATTCTCTAATATCTGTCATACACAGTTTAATGACTACTTCTAGTTAAATTCTAAAATAACTAAATGTAGAAATGACCATTTTTAAGGCACAATTTAAAATTAATATGAGTGTACCTTTAGTATCATTACATTGATACAAAGAAGACCACAGTTTCTTCCTAAATTGGTATAGGACCAGTGTCTTTGTATCACTGTACAAAGACTTAAGTATGTCACAAATCAGTAATCACACTTAACTTCAGGAGAAAATATACTAAACAAAGTTCATAATAAAGAGGCAGAAGTGAAAGCAAAGGACAGAGTCATCTTCAGAAAGGGAATCCTACAATGTTTCTTACCCCATTGAGAGATCAAACCTCCAATTTACCTGCATTTTTTTGAAATATAGATACCAGAGTCCTATGTTACGTGAAAAAAAAAATTTTTTTTTTTTTTGCACCTCAAAATTCTTAGCCAAGGTTAAAAAAAAGAAAGATGTATCTGATGATAAGCCAGGTCAAGAATTACTGTTGTTACCTTAAAAGAAAAAGGATTATAAAAATTCTTAGCTGTTAATTGCAAGAGTGATAATATTTACAAATACAGTAACTTTTTTACCTATAACGTAAAGTAAGAAGAGTCTCCAAAACTCAATTTCCCTGGGGTGATTGTGCAGTTAATTAATATGAGTCATTTGCATTGTATTATTGGCCTATTTATAATTTTGTGTCAAGGTTAGATATTTAGATAATCTATGTCAGTTTCTGATTAATAAATTCAATTTATCTTCATCAACTATTTGCTTTTTATAAGCTCTTAACATTGTTTCTTTTAAATTTGTAATATTAACTTTACCTCAACACCTGGATTTCATAAACAGGCATAAATACACTTTATATTTTTCTATAATAATAATTGAACTATTCTTAAGGCAGCAGTATTCAGTTTGAACATAGTGTTTCATTTTAGTTATAAGTAGTTAATAAATGAAAATTTATTAGTACTTAGTATTTCATATAATTGGTTACCTTTCCTTCCTTTCAAAAATAGATGTTCAAGACAGAGTTCCTTCTTCATATTCACAGGGAGCAAGACCAAAAGAGAACTCAATGAGCACTTTACAGTTGAATACATCCACAAACCACCAATTGCCTTCTGAACATCAGACAGTACCAAGTTATAGGGACTCCAGTAGAAATTCTTTAAGATCAAGTTTTTCTTCAAGAGAATCAGAATCTCTCCGAAGCAGTACGCATCCTGGATTTTCTTATTTTTCAAGCAGAGATGAAACCCCAACTGTGAGCAATTCAGAAAGGATTGGTTCATCTCAAAGATCATTTCAAGAATCTTCTGACAACGAAGGTAGGCGTACAACAAGAAGATTGCTGTCACGTATAGCTTCTAGCATGTCATCTACTTTTTTTTCACGAAGATCTAGTCAGGATTCCTTGAATACAAGATCAGTGAGTTCTGAAAACTCTTACTCTTCTCCAGGAATGTTGACATCACAGTCTCGGGGTAATGCAGCAACTTCTGAAGTTAACTATAATAGGGCATCTGAAGCTTCTCAGGGATTTCGATTTCTTAGGCGCAGATGGGGTTTGTCATCTAGCCAAAATCATAGCTCTGAGCCAGATTCAGAAACTTTTAGCCATGAATCTGAAGGTAGAAATACAGGTCCATGGTTATCTTCCTCACTTAGAAATAGATGCACACCTTTGTTCTCTAGAAGGAGAAGAGAGGGAAGAGATGAATCTTCAAGGATAACTACCTCTGATGGACCATCTAGATCTCATATTTTTAGAAGAGAATCAAATGAAGTTGTTCACCTTGAAGCACAGAGTGATCCTCTGGGGGCTGCTGCCAACAGAACACAAGCATCAGGAGCATCAAACAGTGCCTCTGCAGATGGCTCCACATCAGATTCAACTCAAGGTGGAAGAAATACAGGGATAACAGGAATTTTTCCTGCTTCCTTATTCCGATTTGCAGTCCCCCCAGCCCTTGGAAATAATTTGACTGACAATGTCATGATCACTGTAGATATTATTCCTTCAGGTTGGAATTCATCTGATGGAAAAACTGATAAAACCAAAAGTTCACCTTCAAGAGATCCAGAAAGACTGCAGAAAATAAAAGAGAGGTAAATTTGAATATTTGTTTGCTTGTAATGTTAGAACAAATTACAGAATTTATTTCTACAATGGCTTTTCATAAAATTATACCTGAAATTTTTTCCATACAGTTTATATCCTGATGAAGTATTGTCTCATTATAGATGGATAAGAATTAATAAAGAGGTAGACACTGGTGGTGTGAATTGTGTCAAGACATAGCTTGAGGTTATTTTGACCAACTTTAGATAGATAGACATACAAAGGAAAATCTTAACCCTCTTCCTTGCTTAGACTGCTGCGAAATGAGAAACAAGTGACCATGGATTCCCAATAACTGTGTATTAGTTTTTAAGTTGGTTTGTTTGCCACTTACTTGTGTTTTACACCTCAGGTTTTTTTATGGAATGAAGTAAAATAAGATTCAGAGCCGGGGGTTTAGCTCAGCAGCCTAAGTGCCTGCTTGGCAAACGCGAGGTCTTGAGTTTGATCCCCGGCACAAAAATAAGATTCAGAAGGCAATTGGTATTGTTTTTGAAGTCTGAAGCTATACTGAATGTGTACTGAATATTACATATATATTAGAATTGAGGGACAAAACTATTTCATATTCAGGATTCAGGATATTTCATATTCAGGATTCAGGATATTTATGTACAAAAATATTTTACACAGCTGTACCTTGTAGATGTTACTGCAGGAGTGAAAAGATGCAAGAAAAAGGTAAAAACCAAATAGTCACAACTTGGCTATTGATTTTGTCATCTTAGTCTAGTTCAAAGTATTATAATAATTTTTATATAAAATAGGGTAGAGTAATACAAATCAAATACAAGAAGGAAACACTCCGGGGTGGGGGGATAGCTTTCACAAAGGCATAATAATGTTAATAGAATTGTTGGGGAAGCATAGTTATCATTTTAGCTCTTTTTGTTCTTTTAAAAAGAAAATAGGTTTAGATCCAGTTCTCTGGTCATGAATGAAGTTTTTATACATTTTCTGAGACAGTGAATTGTTGTACTTTTGTTTTTATATAGGACAGATTTTACTGTATAACTTTTTCTGCTGTTAAATCTTATTTTCCTTCCTTACAAAAATCTACCTTGGTAGTGTCAACTTTAACGTTTGCTTATTGTAACAACTTCCTCTGATAGCAGTCTGCTAGGAATATTAGTAATTTCCGTATTTCTCTCTCTCAAAGTTAGTTTAATTTGTATGTAATAATAGGGCAAAGCATTAGATTAGTGATCTTCAAAAAGAAATACAAACAAAGCCAGTATTAATTTGTGTAATTTTAAAACAGAATTTTTGATTATTTGGCCAAGAGTGTGAGTTTTCCAATCTTACATTATGAAAAGTAAAGAATTTAAACTGCTACTAGAGACAAAATTACTTAAATCATATGAAGGTAAGTGGTAGGGTAGCCAATTTCATTTTATTTTAAAATTCTTAAAATTTTTATCCTCAATGAATTGATCTTTCATGTTGGTTATTTTTTTACTGTTATTGTTTTGTTCTTAAGCATTTGCATTTTTCTACTCAGTCTAAGGAAGTCTAGGAAGATAGTTGGGATATTGGAGATGTGGAAATGACAAACTAAGATGAATTGTGACAGCATGTTCAGAAAATGTGCCTTCTCTTCCAGCCTCCTTTTAGAGGACTCTGAAGAAGAAGAAGGTGATTTATGTAGAATTTGTCAGATGGCAGCTGCATCATCATCTAATTTGCTAATAGAACCATGCAAGTGCACAGGAAGTTTACAGTATGTCCACCAAGAATGTATGAAAAAATGGTTGCAGGCCAAAATTAACTCTGGTAAGATTTACCCTTTTGTGTATTTTATTTCCAAAATGTTTCCAAAGATGCACGTATATATGTGTTTCGGTTAACAAATTTATAATATATTGATTGCTGACTTTACACTCTTATTTTAAAAGTATGTTATTTATTTTTGAAGGCTCAGCAAAACCTAAAGATCATTAGTCTCTATAAATGATTAACAGTAATTTTGTTACCCAGCAAACTACCTTTAAAAGTCACAGAAATGCACTCAACATTAACCAAATTAGGATGAGAAGTCTATTGTAGAAATTCATTTGTTCCTTGAGTACCTACTGTGGAGCCAGCCACAATTGTAGATCTGGGGTATAGCACAGTAAACAAGATGGGCAGTGCACCTGTTCTTACAGTAGTAGTATTGGCTGCTAAAAGAATGCTGTTCTTAGGTGATTTGGGTTGGTTATTCATTTATTTTATTTATTTAGTGATGCTAGAGATTGCGTCTAGGGCCTTGCACATGCTAGGCATGTGTTTTACCACTAACTAAATCCCCAGTCCCGAGTGAAGACATTTAAACTGAAAATTGAATTAGTAAGGAATGAGCTGTTTCAAAATGAGAAGAGCATGTTAGCAGAGAAAATGGCTAGTATAAAGACTCTAAGGTAGGAATGATTTAAATGTTTTTGAAAACTAAATGAGATATTATGTGCCTATAAAATCTGTCCTATAAGTGGATGGAAGAAAAGGTGATACAGTTGAGATGAGATTAGCAAGGCTAGTTCATAGAATTGTTTTAAAAGTGAGACCTAAAGCTTAGATTTGAATCTTAACTATGATGAAAAACCATTGAAGAGGAGAGAAACAGAATCATTTATATTTTGCTGCTCTATGGAGAGTGGATGAGGGGTGGTCAGGGTCAAGAGTGAAATCCGGGAGACCAACCAGGAACTCCATTATAGTTGTATTTGTTAAGAGTTTGCAATGCCTAACTAGCATGTGGTAGTAGTTAGTAATGGTGATGATTGGAATAGACTTCAATATATATATATTAGAGGTAGAATCGCTTAGACTTGTCAATGGATTGAATGTAGTAGAATGAGAGAGAAATAATTGATGGAAAAGCTCCTATTTTTGTCTTGAGCAAACTAAATAAATGGTAGTGCCTTTTATTGAAATAAGGAACCCAAAAATGGAACAGGAAACCAAGAGTTCTATATATTTTGGACATACTCTGACCTTTTTAGATAATCTTATGAAAATGTCAAGTAGGAGCTAGACAAGACTGACATTTCAGGAAAAATACTCAGAAGTTAATTTTAGTAACATTTGAAGCATGATAAGCAAATAAGATCACCTGGAGAAAGCAGATATCAAAAGAATTGGACCCAGAACAAAACCCTGAGACATTTAAGTATTTAGTGAGAGCAGCAAAGGTGGATTTGAGGAGCAGCATCTAGGTGGTAGAAAAAGAAACCATTATTGTGAAACCCCAAAAAAGATCTGAGTATAATCAACCCTTGATTGCTAAGGAGTCAAATAACATAAGAATAATAAAATAAAAGTTTAATTTGATGGCATGAATGTCTTAAGTGACTACATTCTTTATGAGTGGTAGATTCATAAGACTACTTATACTGGATTGAAAAGAGAAAACAAAATTAGAAAGGTGACCCAGCAGTCTAAACCCTTCATCAGGACAAGGAGATTGGGCATTTGAGACAAGAATTTGAGAATTAGATGAGGTCACAAAAAGTTTTATTTTGAGCTAGATTTTTGGGGAATGCATAGGAGAGAAAAATCTGTGAAAAGTAGAAAAAAGTGGGATCCAGTGCACAAGTTGAACAAGTACTCTTCAACAGGAGAAAGGTATCTCATTTATATAAAGCTACTATAGATGGATACAGGTTGATCAGTTTGTTGCTTTGGTGGGATGATGCATGACTTCCTGTGTGATTGCTTCAATTTTCTTAGAGATGTATGGTGTTTAGCTGACTGGGGACAGGTTAGGAAGTAACATTCTAAGGATACTATAGGATTTCAAGGTGTTGATGTCTATAAAAATGATCTTAGGGCTGGGGATATAGCTCTCAGTAGTAGAGTGCTTGCCTGGCATGTGCAAGGCTCTGGGCACAGGAAGGAGAGGGAGGAGAGGTGGAAAACAAGGGAGGAAGGGGAAGGAAAACATTTAAAGTGAGACACATTTTTTCAAAAAAATTTTATTATTTTTACATTTTAAAAAATTGATAATTTTACAGATTTCTGGGATAAAAATGTCATGTTTCCATGCATATATACATTGCCTCGGGTATTTCTATGGCAGTTGACAATACATGCCTACTCCAGGAAAGTCAGAAGATATGGGAATATTAAAGTAGCTATATTCTTGCTTACATGAAAATTGTAGTAATTTCTTTGGACAGTGTTCCTGGAACGTGGGACAGGCATCTCTGGGTGGGTGGGTGTGTGCGTGTGTGGGGGGCGTAACTGAGGATTGACCCCAAGGCCTTTGCACTGGGCTACTTTCCTAGGACTTTTTATTTTTTGAGACAAAGTCTCAATAAACTGCCCAGGCCTCCCAAGTAGCTGGGATTGCAGACATGGCCACTACTTCTGACTGGCAAAGATTTATATTTTTAACCTAAGTTTTTTGAAAGAAGTTTGCAGGTTCTTAGATACAGACATGGATTGTATTTCATTAGTTTGTCTTAGGACCTTTGGTGGATAAGTATAAGAAAGTAAGTCAAGAGTATCTGTTGGTACATAATTGTAGTGATTGTGGAAATTAAAAAGTGAATAAGGACTTGGAGTGGATAGGGACAAAGTTGTAGAGTTAATTTCTTTTGAGTCTCACATTGAAGAGAGTTGTAAAAGTAGGTATATTGGAATGATACATTGTAGATGCACAAGATAAGATGCTAGGGATAGTGCCTATAGTAAATGATTTAATGATATGCAAAATGGAGAAGGGATGATATTGGAAGCAAGGATGTTGAATCCAAAATGAATGCTCAGTGTGGATGTTGAAATAAGAATTAAGAGAAAAGCCAGTTGCTAAAGTTATTAATGAATGTTAGCATACTTAAGGTTTGTAAACATCACTGGAGGGGGTGTGTTCTCACTTCATTATTTTCTTTCTTTCTTCTTTTTTTTTTTTTTGAACTGGGAATCGAACTCAGGACCTCACATTTGCCAAGCAGGCACTATGCCGCTGAACCATAGCCCCATCCCCCTCACTTCTTCATTATGACATACAGGAAGCTGTGTGGAAAAAAATAACTGTAGAACTATGTGTTAGGGAAGCGCTGTGGTTCAAAAAGAATGTAGAAGGCACTTAAAAATTGCTGTGTTTTTGTTGTGGTGGTTTTGTGTTTGAGGTTTTTTGTTTTTTTTCTTCCATACTGGGTATTGAACCCAGGTTCTTCACACTGAGCTAAGAAACCATTATTGTTGTGAAACCCAAAAAAAGATCTGAGTATAATCAACCCTTGATTGCTAAGGAACCTTTTTTTTTTTTTTTTTTTTTTTTTTTATAATGAGAGGGGGTCTTACTAAGTCAAATTGGGCTTGAAATGGAATCCTCCTTTTTAGTCTTCCCAAAGTGCTGGGTTACAGGCATATGTCAACAGAGGAATTTACTGATGTTAGTAAATTGAGTCCCAGAGGTCATAGTAGAAGTGTCTAATAGGGTGTTGAAGCTGGGAAATTATCTAAGATTAATAAATGTATATGAACATGTGAGAATAAAAGTCTGATGAGTGTACCGTGATGACCCAGGCAAATAACATTGTAAGGTGTGATGCAACTAATATTAATTTTCATAATCTGTTGGAGGGGTTAGGTAACTTGCTCAAACTGGAGATTAAAGTGACATTGTGAAACTTTTCCTGCAACTTTTGTTGATGTGGTTGGTTGATAGTAGGTCAGCAAAAGCTGCCTTGGAGAATTGAGGAGTGGAAACAGTATCTTCTATTAAGCTAGTCTGAGCCTGTCAGGTGCTTGGATTTTGACTCTTGACTTGGACCTCTTATTCTTCTGGCTGTTGCCTCTTTTAGTAATCTCACAGGCTTTATTAGTCACTGCACTGGGATTTTTTTAGGATTAAATGAGAGATTGATTGCACATAAAATGCTTAGTGTGGTTCTTGACATTAAGGGCCCAGCAATGTTAACTACTACAAAATGAAGACCAACTTGACTCCATTTCAGATACATTGGCAATTAGATTATTAACGTTGATGTGGGAGGGAAAGGTTAATACAGTTTATTTTTTAAGATCATTGACTTTCTGGAGTTAGATAGTTTTGGATTATCTTCGCTTAGCTAGCTATAGGATCTTGAGCTTGATTTTGTTTCACGGTGCTAGGAAATGAATTTAGGCCCTTGTGCATCTTTTGCATGCTAGGCAAGTACTCGATCACTGAGCCTGTCCTTTGAGCATGTTTTGGAACATTGGTTCTTTGAGACAGGACCTCTCTATGTAGTTCACTAGCTTTGAACTCACTATGTAGTCCTGCCTGCCTTTGAACATGTAGCTGTCTTTCTGCCTCAGCCTCCTGAGTGCTGGGATTATAGGTATGCGCCACTATGCCTGCCTTGTTAACACTGGTTCTTAAATTAGTTGCTATTCACATTCATCCACTGGACCTTTTTTAAAAAATATAGGTGTTTAAAATCCACCCCTACCAATGATTTCAGTACCATCAAGCTTGAAACTGAGTATACCTCATGCAATTACTCTGAATGTCAAACAGATACAGTTTTAACACTATCTTTTTTTTTAAGATAATAGTTAAGTGAATATATAGATTTCAACAGTTGAGCCTTCCTGATAAATAGTGGAAGCTTTTTCATACTTAAACAAAAAGACCCCATTTGGTAGAGGATTCATTCTGGTAGATTAATTTAAACATTGACCGGTAGCTAAAATACATGGATTACTAAACTCACAGATACACACATAAAATAAGTATATACAATAAAACAAGTCTAATACAATTTGGGAGCAATACAGCCAGAGCTTTCTGAATAAAATGGTATGTAATGGAAAGAACCCTGCTTAAGAAATGTAGGAGTAAACCAGTTGTCCCTGGCTGTGCATGGCCTTTTAAAATCACTTTTGGAAAGTTTTAGTCCATAGAAGAAAAAATGAAGTTCTAAGATACAAAAGAAGCTATATTAAAATCACCTATGTAGTGATCCTTACTTCATGATCATACTCTTCATGTTTCTAAATCAAACATTATGAAATGTTTGATAAAGCCTTTTACTTATCTTTCTCGTATTCTCAATCAGGACATAAATGGATTTATGAATTTAGTTCAGTGGTAAAATATTTTTAAAAATTAAACCTTTTTACAAGCTTCAGAAATGTTAAACTACTTAAAAGAAAACCTGAATTTTGTTTTGTAGATACATTTGAAAAGTTCTATATACTTAATGACCAATAGGTACTGAGAAATACAGTTAGGTGACTTTATCCTTGTGCAAATATCATAGAATACATTTACACAAACTAAGAGTTATCCTCCACATTTACACTATATTATATGTGTTTGTATGTATGTATGTGGTGCAGCCTAATTTTCTGAAGTTTGTGGTGAACAAAACACAAGGTCAGATCAAATAGGACAGAAAATATTGCAGTAAAAGACACAGTAAACAAAATATATGAAGCTGCTGCCAGTGGAAAACAGCTTACCATTTTTACAGTGAACTTTTTTCATGAGCATGATGTAAAAGTGATACAGTGAATTCATAAACTAGTAGCATAATTATCAAGTATTATATAGTGTACATAAGTGTATGTATGCATTTTACTGTTATGTAACTAGCAGTACAATAGTTTTATTTACATCAGCATTTCCTCAAATTCAGTGCATTGTCTATCTTAGTCTATCTAACTACAGATAGTTCTGCTACTAGTCAGTAGGAATTTTTCAGCTGCCATTCACACAAACACACACAGCATGAACATATTTGATGGTACTACAGATTGAGCCCAGGGCCTTTTTTTGATTTTGAGACAAGATTTCACTAAGTTGCTTAGGCTAACCTCAAATTTGACGTGATCCTCCCACCTCAGCTTCTAGTGTGTTGGGATTACAGGTTGTGCCATCACACTGACCCTTTTTATATTCTTATGGGACCACTGTAAATTATGCTCAAATTATAGCAAAAACTGATGTAGTTTGACTACAACTTATTTTGAGACACCATACCATATTTCTTTATATTAACATTTTTTTCAGCTGTTTTCTAGAAATTGCACACAAATTACTACTGTTGGGGACATATTGGACTTTATGCTGAATTTTACTGTTTTAATGAGATTTTTATGTGCTCCTGAAAGATAAGGACTGTTACTCATTTCTGAATCTCCAAAACCTCTTTTGCTTGGTACAGAACAATCACTTAACAAATGTGAGTTGAACTGAATTCTATTACTTTTTTGTAATTTTGGACTTTTTTTTTTTTTTTGGAAAACAACTAAAAACAGATAAAAATGGGAGAGAAGGTTACCTGATTAATTAGACACTACCTACTATATTGAAGCCCAAAGCTTATTGTAATCAATTTTTGGTTGCATATGGAACAAAGGTTATTCTTGTTTAAAAACCAAACAAAAAATTAGGATAAAATGTATATAAAACAAAATTTGCCATTTTGACTATACAGTTCACTAAGAGTACATTCAGAACAGTGCAATCATCACTGTTGTATTGTTTTGTTTTGTTCTTTGAGACAGGCTCTCACTGTGTAGTTCAAGCTGGCCTTGAACTCACTCTGTGTCCCACGCTGGCCTTGAACTTGGCAGCAGTCCACCTGCATCTGCCCCCATATATGAAGAAATTGTATCCATTAACTTCTTACTCCTTGCTTCCTCTTCTGTTCATAGTAACTTCTGATCTACTTTCTATCTCTCTTAATTTGCCTATTCTAGATATGTCCTGTAAATAGAATCATAATGTTCATCTTTTTGCATCTGCCTTATTTCATTTGTCATTATCTTTCTAAGGTTCATCCATGTTGTTAGCATGTATTAGGACTTAGTTTCTTTTTTAGCTGAAAAGAGCTGTTGTTTGTTTTCTGTGCTGGGGATTGAACCCTTGCCCTCACATGTGCTATGCAAGCACTCTACCACTGAACTATGTCCCCAGCCCTGGAGGAGCCACTGTTTCTATCTGGACAAAAGTGGATCCTTTTTATTCCTCTCCTAGGGAACAGAGAGGTACATTCCTTAGACTCCACAAAGTAGGTATATGCTATCACATAAAAGATACTGGCCTGAGAATATAACTCGTTGTGTGAGATGCCACTTCATTAAACATTTTTATGGCACCAAGTCAGGATACTTCAAAAGGAAGCAGGAAATGCAGATGACATTCTACTGTTTCTGTCTATTGTGTGAGTATCTGGGAGGGAGAAAAGACATCTAAATTATGGGTGGAGGCTAAAGTATCATAGGGCAGGACCTGATGTACATATTCGGCCATTACAGATTACTATTTTAGGAGACATCACTGATTTATTGCAGTAGCATAATTTCCTCCCGTGTTTTCATCTCCCTTCTTTCTAGCACGCCTTTCTAAGGTTTTCTACATCTTAAACCTAAAACTATATGAGGAAAAATATTTTATGAGGACTTCTTAAATATTTACATGCCTTTTGGTTTTTCCAAGGTTCTTCGCTAGAAGCTGTAACCACTTGTGAACTCTGTAAAGAGAAGTTGCAACTTAACCTGGAGGACTTTGATATTCATGAACTACATAGAGCTCATGCAAATGAACAAGTTAGTATATTTTGCCTAATTTGGTAAGTGTCTATTCTATGCTTAAAGGACAGCACTTGAAGAAAAGAATTCATGGTCAGAATTCCAGCAATAAATATTTTTAACATAATTTTGTGCTTGGCATTAGGTGTTTATAATTTCATAATTTTTCCTTACCTTTTCTCTTTTAAGTGAAAGACAAATGTCCATGTTACAGGTTTTAAATTTAGTAAGGTAAAATTCATCATGCTTAAGTCTGAAATAATAAAAATTTAGGAAAATGTTCCCCAAGTAGGCATGCCAACCAGATGCTTAATATGATAAAATAAAGAGCTCCATATTTTTTCCTACTTGAGAAAATTCTGGGAAGAAAGGGTATGTGTTTAAGGAAATAAGGGTGACTCTAGAACCAAACTATCCAAGTGTTACCATTTGTTATGAAAGAAGCGGTGATAGCTAGAAAATATAGGCAATGTTTGAAAAACATATTTTTATGAAAAAGTAATGGACACCCACCCACTTTTGCATTAGGTGACGTTCATACATCAGAACCATTTTAAAATGAACAATTCATTAGTGTTAATACATTTACAGTGTTGTGCGACCACCATCTCTTTCATCCCAAAACATTTTCCTCACCAAAAGAAAATCCTGAAGCTGTTAGGCAGTAGTTACTATTCTCTTATTCCTTGGCATTCACTAATGACTAGTCTGTGTTCTGTTTTTTGGTTTTACCTGTTTGGAATAGTTCATATAAATGAAATCATACAATATAAAGTCTTTTTTAAACTACCTTTACTTTTAAAATAACACATGGAAACTATGAATACTCTTTTGCAAAATACACAAGCACAAATTATCTAGGTCAAACTTTAAGAATCATTGATGTGTAGAGGATGAAGTATTAGGCAGTTGGTATAATTATTATTCTAAAAGCAGTAAAATAATTTTACTCTCAATGAACCAGTTGTCCAAAAAGAAAATTACTTTCAGCAAGAAAATAGATTAAATCCTAAGGTGTTTGTGTAATAAGCTGAGCACTGTTGTTTTAAAGAACAGGGGAAAAGAATATTTGGAAAGATACAATGATGCAGAAAAAATACAAATATTTCTGTTTTCTTAGAACAAGAGTAGGTTTCAGGACTGTTTTCTCCTGCTTTCATGTCTGTTAAAATCAGCTCTTTGGTTTTTCATTCAGGGAGGATTTTTGCTGCATTTTCATGACCCTTTTGTTAAATAATTCACAAGTATTAAGAAATATTAGATCAAGTCATTGTAAAGACAATGACAGCCTTCAAGTTTCCTGGCTTTGTTTGTTCTATATGAATCGTGGAATCTAGCTAACAACTAGATTAGCTTGATAGTTTATTTCCTTGTTTTGCAGTAGCTTCATCTTTTATAAGTAATAACCATTTAAAATTTGTAAAAACTTTTCTTAGTAATGATTTCCTTTTAAAGTTAAAAGTTATCAAAATAATTAAACATTTAAAGAAATAATTGCAAATTTCCTCTTTTTTTGGTTTGTTTTCTAAGACAGGGTTTTAGTAGTAGTGTAGACTGGCCTTGAATTTGTAATGATCTTCCTGCTTCAGCCTCCTGAGTGCTGGAACTAAAGGTGTGTACCACCAGGCCCAGCTAAATTTCGTATTTTCTCAGAATTGGATTCCAGTTACTTGCTAAAGTTAGTATTAAGAGCATATAATTACTGTTAGATGAGTTAATTATATAAAAGGAGTACACAGTTTACCTTTTTATTTTTTGTAAAACTTACAGATTAGATTTCCAATAACACTATATTTGTGACATTAATAACTTCAACAAAACAGAAGTGGGATAATAGCTTAGTGGTAGAGTATTTGTCTACATTTGAGGTCCTTGGTTTGATCCCCAATACTAGGAAGAAAAAGGTGGAACAGTTTTGAACTAGTGAACTCTTTTACCCATTAAAATTTCCATGTTAACAATGAGCTATAGTTTTATCTGTATTGTTTCTAGTATGTAGTGTTGGCATTTAAGCTAATTGTCATCACACAAACACTTGAGCTATCAGAATAGGCATTATAGTAATATTAATATGAATGAAATGGTAATTCTAAAGATATATATAGGGCTATTATATATCTAGATATAGATATATATGGCTATTACCCACTTGTAAAAGGAAATCTGTTATAAACTTTAGAAAACCAAAACATTCATCTACCTTCAGATGATTTAAAAATCAAACTTTTAGGTAAACCATTACATAAAGGAAGACTGAGGATTTAGAGGATATTCACACCTATTTGGACTTAACAGCATTAATAAAATTTTAGAAAAGTGTAAAGGGCAGCCTTTTATTTCTTGCTTTAGCTGATGGCACTGTATGGCTTACTAGGAACTGGATACATTTCCTCTGATTTATCAGTAAACTGTGACTATCAATCATAGTTTTAATTTTTCATTTTTCACTTTTCTTTTTTTTCCTGTTTGTTTCTCTGTTGAAGGCTGAGTATGAGTTTATCAGCTCTGGTCTCTACCTAGTTGTGTTACTGCACTTGTGCGAACAAAGCTTTTCTGATATGATGGGAAATACAAATGAACCAAGCACACGTGTTCGAGTAAGTAATGATTTGAGTGGGGGAGAGGGAAGATGTAATACAGAAAGTGTTGGCCTTGGAAAGCAGATGGTTTTATATGTTCACATACTATCTCTTTTGGGGAGCTCTTAGTTTTAAATGTTTCTTAAAAATACTGTAGATGCTGGGGGTGGTAGTGCATGCTTGTCATCCTAGCACTTGAGAGGGTGAGGCAGGAGGATCATCCTGGGCTATGTAGTGAGTTCAAGGCCAACCTGTACTACTAAGTGAGACTATCTCAAACAAAGATACTATAGATTTAATAGAAAATGTTGTCTTCCTTCCACAAGAAGCAGCATCAGTTTCTCCTAAAGCTGTTTAGAGAAGAAAGTAATTTTCTTGCTCTTGAAAGTAACTGGGATTTATTTCAGTGGAAAACAGATCAAAATGGAAACACTAAGGAAAATGTTTAATTAAAAAAACAAAATCCTCAGCATTACAACTTAGAAACCTGAAATTGAACTCCAAAAGCAAAAGAGTATGGGAATTAATTTCACTTTATTTGTTGTTAACCTGTAAAAGATTACCAGTGTACTTGAGTCCATGTTATAAACTTTAAGATATGGACTGGTTGTTGCTAACAACCACTATTAGCCATGTAATAGTTAGGTTAGCTGTTTTTTAGGTGTTTGTTAGAAAACAATATTGTTTACTGTACCAAAAGAAACTACTACTTTGTCCATTATGTGTCTTTACTGTAATATTCTGAACACTTCATATCTTGTGTTCATAAAACAGCCTTCAAACCATTTTTACATAAATGTTTGCTTTAGTATAAAAGTTAGTTTATGTTAAGTTGTACTATATTTTGAAAAATTTTAAGAGTCCAATTCAATGAGTATAATAATGCTTCTAAATACTTTTCTATATTTTATCATTAACAGGAATTTACAAAAATAAACCAATTGACATTGAGAGTAAAAAGAACAAATTATTGAAAGCACTGAGAAATTAAGCAAAGATGTCTTCACTTCTAAGTACCTCAGAAACCATGAGCCCCTAGCTTTAGCAAATGCTATAAAATGATTTCTAAAAAGGTGTCTTAGCTCAAGACTGAATAAGCCACATAAAGCATATAGTTTGTTGAATTCATGTCTTTGTAAAAAGAAAAATTAATGTTGCTAATAATAAGTAGAAGTCATTGACAGGGTTTTTCTTTCAAATTTAGGCAGATAAATTTCAGTTAATTTGGACCCTAATAAGCACAGGGTTTTTTTGTCTTGTTTGTTTTCTCCCCTTATAAGTTTTTTGAATTGTTATGTAGAAATACAATACCATTTGGATAAAATTATTTTATTGTATCTGCTCCCAATTTCAAGAAACTGGTTTCTACATGATTAATAATAACTACATAATACCCTTAAGGTTGTAATTTTTAATATGGGAGAGAGAGAGCCCATATTTAAAGAATTAAAATGATGTTTGACTTTTTAAGTAGAATTGAATCTCCTATACTGATTCTCTAGATCCATTTGCAACATTTAAAACTACTGTATTTCTTTCTGCATTGTTTCTAGTTTATTAACCTTGCAAGAACTCTTCAGGCACATATGGAAGATCTCGAAAGTAGGTGGAATTTCCCCTCCCCACACTTGTTGAATTTTCTTTTGAAATTAAGCCCACAGAACAAAATCTTAAGTGTGTGTGTATATATATATATATATATATATATATATATATATATATATATATCCTTTGCCAAATTAGAGCTTCATTTATAGGCTTAATAGTAACAAAATGATTGATGTGGAAAACATGAGTTGGGTAATTGACACTATTTTTTAACAACATACTTTAAAAAAATTGTATTTAAGGTATATGGAAGGATGAAATTTTAACCACTAGTATTTATGTTTGTCAAAACTTAATTTTGATTGCTTTGATTTTTAGCACATGTAATAAAAATGAACACAAATTTACTAATCAACTATATCTCTTTTAGTTTTGAGTGATTTTTTTTAAGAAACTTATTTTGCTTTGTTAGGCCATGAAAAGAGTTTACTTGGTCTTATGAATGGTTCCAGAAAAATAAAAGTTCTGATTTCAGATCTATAACAGAAGATTTGTTTTTGTTTCTTGCTCAGGTCCTTGTGGACCTTTATTAAATTAGTAGTAGTAACTCTAATCTCTTAAGATCATATTCTAGCATTATGACTTGTTATATGGGCTTTTATGTAAATGCATGTCCCAAATCTGTACAGCTATTTGCATCTATAATATCTCCATGGTGCTTCATCCCAAGTAGGCACACAGATATTAGTAACTGTGGAACAGCTCCTGGGGAATGCAAGATTATTTCACTCAACCTCTACTTATTGTGCTTTTTCACCCAAAGCAACAGACTTCCTGTTTACAGTACACTTTTTGAAGCGTTTTTTTAAATATATGATGTTGATTTGATATACTCATCTTCAAAATACTTGGGAGTGTTAGCTGTAGTACTTATAACATTTTTTAGCTTTAGAGAAAGGTCATCCTTTGAAAATAAATCGAAAAGAACTTCATCCTCATGAAATTTCCTTTAATGCATGGATTTTTTTTTAAGGATTTGAGGAAAAAAACCTGGCATCACATTTTACAACTTTAATTACTATATATGAAAATACAAGAGTCAGTGAGAATTCAGTGCAGTTTTTTCCCTTTTTTAGTTCAGATTCCTTGTATTTGCCAATAGCTTTACTTTTTTAAATTATACTTTGTCAGATGTGATAATTTTAATATACAGTATTTTCCCCAGATTTTTCACTCATAAGAAACTAACACTGTCATATTGATAATAGTTCTTTAAAAATATAACAAGTGTCTTTTTCCAACCTGTGATAGAGAAGGAAATGATGGAAGTAAAAGACCCAAAGTTATGTAACTGAAAGATGTGGGTGCTACAAATAAAACCACATAAGTAATTCCTATTCAATTTCATTTTCACGTGGAATTAAATAGAAAATTTTACATTTCCTTAAAAAGTACAATGTTGTAATTTAGCTTGATATTTCTGTATTATATAAAATTTAACCATAGGGTTATTCTCAGTTGTAAGCTATGGTACATACTTGACACTATTTTATTAGAAGTGAGTTTTATATATGAATGTGGCATACTTTTTCTATGATTTGCTCTGAATTGGTTCTCTGCCAGTTATTTCTCAGCTGTGTAATATTAATGAAGTAACAGTACTTTTCAACTTTATGCTTTTGATAATAGCAGAGATACTGGTCAGTATCTTTTTTTAGTGAACTTTCTTTTTTCTTTCACATGTAAAACAGTTTGCAGAAGGCATAATGTTTTGTTACTATACCCTTCCTAAATATATTCTAGGTTGCTGTACTTTAAATCTTGAGCCACTAATGATTCTTGAATAAATTTAGATCAGAAATGTAAAAGTGATAAGTTTTGACAGTTTGGAGATACGCGAATAAATTCAGTAGTACCATAGTTAGTACTGAATCCAGCTATTTTAACTTAGTCTGTGTCTATATAAAGCTTTTTTTGTTTGGTTGGTTTTTTTTGTACCAGGGATTGAACTCATGACCTCACATTTGCCAAGCAGGCACTTAAGCCACTGAACTAAACCCCCGGCTATATAAAGCTTTTTAAACTTACTAAATAGAGCTGTTTCTTGAAATTATATAGACATAGCTTGGAAGAACACCCATAACCTATTATTCTATGTAGATTTTTTTCATCTTCATGGAGTGCATCAAACATGGAGCAGTAATAAGCCAAATTCTACATAGGCGTGTGAGAGGAATTGCCTTAAATTCACCTTTCCTCTAGTGTTCATATCATTAACTACTATGAGCACAAATTGAACTTAAAAATTCTTTTAGAAGATGTTTCTTGATCCACATTTTTGAAGCATTTTCATTTTTATAAAATATAAACTATAACATCACAAAAAGATTTTGGGGTGGTAACAGGGATGTTGTGGATTGGCATCACCCATAGTCAGACCATTCTGTGTCATGATAACTTACCGTTTTGACTGAAAAGTATACTAAGTTGAGATTTTTGTTATTACAAGTCATTGCTGTTAGACTTCCCTCCCTCATCCCCCTCAAAATCATTGTTGATTATTCTGTTTTCTTTCAACAGCTTCAGAGGATGATTCTGAAGAAGATGGAGACCATAACAGAACATATGATATTGCATAACTTCATTTAAGACAAATGGAGAATCTGAGAACAAGTGTTTAAGACTGGCAATTAAGTATGGATTAATTTTGTGGGGGAATGCCAATGAAATTTATTGACTGTATATAAAGTGAATATATATACATACATGCATACATGTGCATATATATTCATTTTCAAGTGTTGCTGAATTAAAATTCTTCTGCTGGATCTTTTAACAGTGACCAGCAAATTTGATGTTTATAAACTAGTAAAAATATTTTTCTTGTAGGTGAGTGGGAAAGTCTTACCCTTGTTTTAAGCAATGCCTGTCAACCCTTTTTTGTGTTCTGATTACTATAGTCATATTTATGAAAAACAGATTTGTGTGCTAGTTTCTTGCTAGTGAGGAAAGGGGACAAAATATGCTTTTGAAACAAACTGCCAAGTGGCACCTAATTAGCTTGTCTTCTACAATGCCTTATATTGCAGTCATATTTTAATAATCATTTATTTCCAGTGTTTCTAAAAAAACAAGAATGGGAAGATCATTCATTATATTAGGTTTCCAAACTTAATTTGAATTCTAAATTCATTTAACAATAAAACCTAATTTTAAAACAGTATAAAATATTTAGCAATGATGGAAAAAAAATTTGTATTGATTTTTCAAAATGCAGATTATATTTGATAGGCCATAGTATGTAACTATTTCTTTAGGAATAGTACAACTGTAAATTGTATCAGAATTGCCAATCAGATGCTATTTGGTTAAAAAATTACTGCAATTGCAAGTTAGTGTAATCTTTTTAAATCCCATATTCGAAGTTTAAAACACTGGTTTTCAATGTGTTTTTTAGTGTTGTCACTACTTTATAGATAAATATAAGTACCTGTTTGGGTCCTGGTCATTTTTAACTGTTACTCGATAATTCTGAAAATTTATTTGATGATGATTAATAGTTTTCATTACCTGGGGAAAACAGACTGAAATTACCTATTCAAACTGAGTCTGCATTCTGTGGTCATTATTTGTGTATTCCATACATTGTATTTTTTTCCTGTGGACACTACTAGGATACATTTAAAAACACTTCAAAGTAGTTTCAGGTTAAAGTCTGATGTTTCAGCAACAAACTACTTTCTCAAAACCTAAATCAAAACCATGTAATTTCTCAAATGTGAATGAACAGTTTGTCCCCACTTAATTTGTTGGTCTTCTGTAAAATCTTGGCTGGAAATAAAGTATGTACTCATTGATTTATTTCATAGTTTGAACTGTTTCCTTTTCAACTGGTGCACAAAGAAGACTTCAAACCTTATAGCCAAAACTTTTATGAAAATGTCAAATCCCGTTTCTACCAGTATATATGTTTCTAAAACATTTATTCAGCTCTTGCATGGTACCTTTATGTTGCTTTACTTAAGCAAAAACATAAAATTTAAGGATGCCAGTTTTGATATATTCTGAGTTCTTAGGGATGCTTTGAATGTCTAGCATGTACATGTCTCTTGAGTTTGATCCTCTGCACCTTAGATAGTTGTTAGCTAGAACAAAGACATTAAAGAAATGATTTCTGTATTCTGGATATAGTTAATAAGCCTGTGTTAATATCAAAAAACACAAGATTCAGTAATTAAGTTACCTGTTGACCAAAAATAGACTACAAAGACCTAAAATAGATATTTTGACATAAAAGAAATTTAAGATTTAGCACCATGGAGTCCTTTATACTTACAAAATAAAATCATCCTTCCTAGATGGACACATCTCTAATCTTTTGTTTCAGAGATTTTCTTTTTTACATTTTAGTCATTTGTGATTAGTGCTAAATTCTATTTGTTTAATGTGTCTAAAAATAATGAAATTACAAAATTATGTGGCGTATACAGTGTTAAAATCTATATAACATATCTAAATTATTAAAAAAAATACAAATAGTAGAGGACTTATCAGCCAAAGTACCCAGTATCAGGTTATTTAAATGTGTAGAATCTATTTAAAAATCAGACTTATTTACCATATCACATTCTTCAATAAAGAAGTGTTTGTAAACTAAATTCATTCAACTAAATGGAAAGCAAAGTAGAACAAGTTAAGACAAGTAGACTGGATTTTTACTTTTATTAGCTTCTTGGACTTAAGGCTTTCCTTTTGAGTGAAAGTTTCTCTGTTTGAAATGGTGTTTAAAACCCTTTTTTTACAAGATTATTTCTTTTCCAAAACCTGCTTTAACACATACACAATGGGGCCATATTTGTATATATCTCTATGAGATGGCTTGAACCACCAGCAGTTCAAGCTGGCAAGAATGTGTTAACAACCAAAACACGTGACTTTTGTTAATGACTTCATGAAAATACTGCTGCTAGTATAAGGAGTACCATAAAGGCTATAATTTTTTAATGTCAAGTTTTATATTAAAATCTTGGACAGGAATCAGTGTCAAGACAGTTGCTGTCTTAGTCTGTGATTACCAAAAATTTAGTCAAAAAATAAAATTTAAAAAATTTAGTCAAATTGAGGAGCAAGTTCATTTTCTTCTCCACCGACCAAAACACAGTCATCATTAAAAGAGGATTGGGATGCAGTTGAAAAAATTGTAGTGAAACCAGAATCAGAATGTCTTTTGTAGAAGAACCAAATGATTGTTCCCAAAACTATCAAAATTACTGTGCTAGCAGCCACCAAAGTTGATATTAAAATGTGATTATCTGAAAAGGAAAACACAGAAGAATATATGGGAAATGAAACACACAAGTATAATTTCATATATCAATTTGAGAGTTGCTCACAGATGAGAACAAAATTAAACATTTACCACTGTCAAGATTTTTGTTAATATTAAAATGCCAAGAGCTACAGTATGGTGCATTTTGCATTCATTTTAGCAATACTATGTATTTTCAATATAGAGCCCAAACTTCTCATGTGGACACACTTGTTATTTCAGTCTATTAATGTATCATAATATATAACCATTATAATTATATGTATAGTCAGTGATCATGTGAGGACCAGAGGACATAATCCACTTTAAAAATAAAGCCTTGAACTAAGCACAAATAATTTTTTGAATACCAACTGTGCATATTTCAGGCTGATTTAACTTGTCCAAATGCATTCAATTAAGTGATGCTAAAAAGTCAAACCTATTGTTAATGTTGATACATACACTTGGATAGCCTTTCTTTTCTCTCTTTCTAATGCCTTCTATAGTTATCCTTCAAGATTTGACTTACGGATCATGTTCAGTAACTTTCAGTGAACCTTGCTTGGCTAACTCCCCCTTTCTTTATGCTCATCAGGCTCTGCATCCTAGTATAACCCTCTCCTAATATTATTTTCATGGTATATGAATGGAAACCTCCCAGTTTAGAAGATTGCTGCCAATACCTGTTTCAACTCATTTGTCCTACTGTTAACATATTAAAAGTCAGACTAAGCCTAATGCTTATCTGTATAGGAGGCGTTCACTTTCTTCATTCTTTTCAAATATGTCCTTATCATTGAGCCTTCCTTTAATACCCTACTTTAAAAACAGCCTGTCTTCTCCCTATTTCATCCTTCTCCTGCCTTTTTCACCTATAGTGTATATCATCATCTGACACTTTTATCATTCACCCTTTCCACTAGAATTAAGGTTGAAAGCATATTCTTCTGCTCATTGTCTCGGATGTGTGACTTAAGAAGAAAGCCAGGCACCTAACATTTATTGAATTATGCATCCATCTTTAGGTAATACAGATTTTACTAGGATTTAGAGCCTGATGAGCATAAAGAAAGGGGGAGTTAGCCTGAAATATGCACAGTTGGCACTCAATAAATTATTTGTGGTTAGTTCAAGGCTTTATTTTTAAAGAGCATTATGTCCTCTGGTCATCACATGGTCATTGATAGGCAATATCAGGCTGTCCAACTAGATTAAAATATTCCTGTAGTCTAAAGACCTTTCAAACACTGCCAAGTCTTTCTAACTATTCCTGACAATATTTTTCCCAAAGTGTATGTGTACATAGCAAAAGTAGTTCAGAAAGGTACTTAATGAAAACATACTGAACACCTGCCCTGCTAATCAAATCCTTGATATTCATTCCTCAGAGGTAACTATTCTTTTGTCAACACATCTCGCCACCATTCATAAAATTGAAACTAACAACTCCCTTGCACACTTCTTACAAATATTCTAGTTCAAGACCTATGGTACACATGCCACAGCAGGCTATTACTGAAAGTTCTAAAAGGTTCACCACCATTGCTATAGTTTCTATCTATATGTGACTAGGCACCTCTAAGTAAAATCCCAAGTATAATCACACAGTTGTCTATTTATGATTGACAACCTAACATCCTCCATGTTAGAGACCCTAGGTCAGAATTTCTTTCCCTTCTTAGGCCAAATAACAGCCCATCATTTGTATAAACAACATTCATTTGTCTGTTAGATACTTGGGTTGCTTCCACTTTTTGGTTATTGGAAATAATGCTGCTAGAAAAATGTTTTGAGTCCTTGCTTTCAATTTTTTTTGGAATACATGCAGATGAGGAATTGCTAGGTCATATTGCAATTCATTTTTTAATTGAAGAGTTGCCACAGTGACCACCATTTTTACATCTCGACAATAGTGGAAACTAATGGAAGTTTGAAGCTCTGTGTGTGTGTGTGTGTGTGTGTGTGTGTGTGTGTGTGTGTGTGTGTGTGTTAAATATATAAATGCCTACAGTGGATGGGCATGAAGTTGTAAAAAAGAAATGTAAGAAGTGATGGAGAGGGTACTGAACTATATTAGTGAATTAAAGGGGCACAGTAAGTCATGTATCTCTAGCATCAACTAAAGAAACACAACAAGGTTGAAAAACTTAAGTGGTGCTCAAGGGAAAACACAATAGGATAGTGGTGGGATAATGCTCACAAGTATTTTGATTGTTTTATGATTACCTATCTTTAAAAACGTATTTAAATATCCCTTATGCTTTATAAATTGTACCTGGAACTATGAGGTAAAACTTTTAAACAAAACATGCTGAACTGTATCCATAGAAACAGGTGATGGAGTTTTGATAGGAAAATAGAATATAGTGTGAAAAACTTCATTTTATGCATAACATGGTTATATTTTTGTCAAGTCATACTAAATAGACTACATTTGTACAAAAGTACTTCCTTGTATAATCTTAAAAAGGGGTTTATATTAGAGTTTTAGCATGTCAGGATTTTAACAATAGGCAAGTGTAGGCAATATAGGCAAGAACAAAACAAAACAAAAACTGTGGTACTACTTACCTGATAAGTATTTCTTGTCATACAGGACTAAAATATAAAAAAAAAAAAGTTAAAATATTTAATATGCTTATTATAAGACATTGAACACAGTCATTAAAAATGAATACTTCCTTGGCTTAATATTCCTATTACTACTGAATTTAGTTTTGGAGACAAATATAAAGGCCTAGCAAAATGTATTAGACTTGACTGGTAGAAAAAATAAGGAAACAATAAAAAGACAATTAGATAAGGAAAATAAGAGGATTCTAGTTGGACAGCCTGATGTTGAAAATGTAATAAAACAACTGTGACTTTACCTCATTAGTGTAGATTTGCCATTGTTTCTGATGTTTTGAAGTTACTATTCTATAATGGTACCCTGGAGTACAGTACATGAAAAGAACTAATTTTTTAAAGTCAGATATTTGAAGTTGGTTTGCTACTACTGTAAAACTATGACAAATATTTACATCATTGTAAAATTCAATTATAGTCAGGGACCCTGAGATGGCAAGTATAAGAAACTTGTGTAATTTTAGATATTAAAAAAAAAATCAAAGCCAAATATATTGTTTTGGTTTGCAGTTGAAGGAGAGAATACTAAGGTTTGGTTTGTGTCATGTGTGATGCATCCCAAATTCACATTTTGAAGTTGCTTTTTTTGCTGAATAAATTTACTCTTTAGAATCGAAGAGCAAACTTTACACAGTGCTTAACACACAATATAAAAATACTGAGGAAGACAGACATGATGGTAAATGCCTCAATCACAGCTACTTGAGACACTGACATAGGACTGCAAGTTTGAGGTCAGCCTGGGAAACTTAGATACTACCTTAAAGGCTCGGGATGAAGTTAAGTGTTTCTCCAGCACCCTCCAGCACTGGGTTCAATTTCCATTACAGCAAAATTTCAAAACAACAAAAATATGTGTATGTGTGTGTGGGTGGATGGAATAAGATAATTTTGTTTATTAAAATATATTCAGATGGATCAGGAGAAAAATATGTGTTTGAAATTTCAGAATATATAATGAAAAATATAATTTTTACTGCAGTATTTTTCTTTTTGCTTAAACAAAAGATGTTCTTATAAAGAACCTAATTCCACGTAAATTAATATTGAAATTCTGGAATTCTACATGATCACTCTCACCACTTCTCAAATCACATGCAATAAGGTTACAGTTCTTTTGAGAAATACAACAAACTTTGACATCTTGGGAATTTAAACAGAATTAAATGATACTAGTTCAAATGACTGGCCCAGCCTTTGGATTGTAAAAGATTACACATTGATTTGCCAGAGACTTGAGAGCAAAGCACACTAATTTTGAAGTCCCTCTTTTTAATGAGGCACAGTAATCACAGAAAAATGTTTGAAAACCTACCCTACTCTCCCTTCCCCTTGTAGAATGGAAAAGGACATTCAGTCCATACTTACTGGCTGCTTTACAAAGTGTTCCTTCTACAGTAGAAACTTCACAATTTCCTTTTTTCCATTCACCTGTCTTGGTATGCAAAAAACCACAAGTGTCCACTAGATCATCATCATCATCTTGGTCTGCCCAGTTATGAAATGTCATATTTGAATTATCAAACCACTTGAAGCTCGCCTCTGTCAAGGGATATTTTCAACGTCATGACAGTTTTAAAAGATGAAAGAATATTTCAACCACAGAGTCCAGTTCTCTTTAGTATCTACAATGTTGGATTTCTCATGTTCTGTGAAGAGTACCCAGTACTATGAAATGCACTAGTCATGTAAGTACCTTATCTTGTGGATGAATTTTTTTGTCATGCTCACCATGCAGTTGCAGCCTTCCAAATACTGTAATTTGTATATATAAAGTTGCACACCCAGGCAAGTGGCAAAATCTAGTCCGTGAATCCTACAGCAATGCTTCAGAAAATATGGTGTCAAGGAGTGCTGCACAGATGTGTGTATAGAGCTATAGGGGCTTAAAACATGGCAGTGCCTTTAGATGTGTCCATAAAGGCTGCTAAATCTCCCTGACCTTATTGAGGGCAATGTCTTCAACCAGCTCTATTCCTTGCTGCAGTTGGAGAAGTGGAACCACATCTCTCCATGGCTCTCATCCTCTTGCAGCTAGTATATTTTAAAATCCTCTGGGACAGAGTAATACATTAGGAAGGATATACTCCTATCCATTCAACATTTACAAACTCAGGGCAAACTAGGCTGTCTCTCAACAGAGAAAACTCAAAAATATTTTCATATGTTCTATTTTCTTATAATTTTCATGTTTTATTTTCTTACAATTTTCATAATATTTAACATTTTATCTTTTATTTACTATTTGAAAGGAAGGATAAGGGATATTAAATGTATCCATAAACAAGATGATGTGACCTTTCATGCATTAGTATATTTGAATAATACACAATGAGAGGTATGCCTCACTAGTAAAAGGATTGATTCATTTATTGAAAAAAAAAAACTAAAGATACAGGATTATAGGTGTGGGAAATTACTGAGGTGAATAAATTTTTTTGTTTAAAGGACTAAAATTAGGAGATATAGTCTATGTAGAGACAAGCTTTTGAAAAGATTAAACAGCTACTGGTTCTCAAACATCCCATTTTTCTAAAAAATATATGCTTTCATAGCAACAAATTTTAAAGTTTATATCTTTATACTAACCTTAATAATTTCATATCATTTAAAAATGTTTATAAATTTAGTTTTCTGTAGTGCTGAAAAATGTGTAGTTATGAAACCTAAGTAATTTATCTTTATAACTGGTGATACTAATATTAACTTTTATGATCATGCCATATTATAAAAGTACATAAGAATACATTTTAATCCAGACCAGAGGATCAACTGCATCTCTCATTTGTGAAACACTGAACTACTCCGGGCAATACTATGATACATGTTACAGTTGCACACTGAAAATGCAATACCTGGAGCCACAGGAAACAACAGTTTGATCTAGAGAACTGAAGAATTGAAAAGCCCTAAATTTTACTAACATTAAAGAAAGAAAAACTTGTGTCTCATAAGGGGAATATCACTTACCATCTGTGTCATAAAACATGCCAAGTAGGATATCATCTGGGGCTTTCCATTGCTTTTTCAAAGTATCCAGTATAAAAGCATTTTCTTCTTTATTATGTATGCTTATCATGTCTGCTCCTGATAGAGGAAGAGAAAAAAGCATTTTCCACAATCAGTTAAAATCATGAGGTATATAAAATAATGAATATATACATTTCACCTTTACATCTTTTAAAGGAGACCTTTTTTTGGAAAATAAGTTTACAGGAGGAAAAACAAAACAGCTAAAAAATCAAAGTATACCACAATGTTAAAGAGGGATATCAGAAACTGGATGGGTATAATTCTTTTATTTTTTTTTTAAAAGCTTACTTCAACAGGTAAAAATGATCTTACACTGTTAAGACAATTTACTCTCACAAAAATATTATAAGAAATGTGTGATGACTCAAATCTAAAAAGATAAAAAGCAGACTCAGATTTGCAGGATAGTTTTGTAGAATAATGGGAGCTAGTAAGCAGCTACTCAGTAAAAGCTAGTGTAACTTTTGGAAAGAATTTGGCAGGATATATCAAAAGCTCTTAAGAAATCTTTGATGTAGCAATCCTTAATAATGTATATTCAGATAAAATCATTTTTAAGCAATATTTGAATTTATATTCACAAATTATAAATAGGCACAACTATCATATGTTGTTTATGACACTGAAAGATTGGAAATAGTCATGATGTAAGTCTAGAAGCATGGTTACCAAACTGTTAACACTGGTTACCTTAGGGTGCTGCAATGTTTTTGACTTAAAAATTTTTCATATGTTTAAAAAGTTTCTTTTAGAATGACTATCCATTGTGTCATGAGAAAGTAACTTTTAAAGATAAAGATTTTTAAAGATAACTTTAAAATACTCAGTACTTTTATACAAAGTCAGAATTCAGCACAGTTCTCTTGAATTTGTAATTTTAAAAAAATCTGATGGCTTTTTAAAAATCAGCTCCAGCTGCTATGACCCCTTGTCTGTTAAATGTCGTATAGACTTGTAATCTGTTGTATTTTAGTAATTACTAATGAAGTGTGACCAAAATACCACTTTAGAAAAATCCTCAAGAGAAATATTTATGTTAATAGTTTAGGCTTGATAATCCAGAGATGAGCTTTTTATCCTTTTCTCTGACCTTGTGGCAGCCAATGGAACTTTAATGGCTTTAACATTGTAATCTAATTAAAAACTGTATAGACTTAAATTATTATGCCAGGCAATCTGACACACTTTCATTTTGTTAAGTGACAGCATAAATCCCCAAAGAATGCATATATTCGAATTTTTTTAACAATGCATCACCAGTAATACTACCTATTGAGATGTAATTTGGGTCTTTAATTCTCCCTGTGGCTTATGGTTTAGTTTATATTACAGAAAGGAAAGAATGAAAATATAAATGTTGCAAATAAGTTTTAGCTTCTCATGATGAATACTATTAGCAGAAGGAAAGAGAGCACATTTAACTAAACTGGCACAAAGCACTGGGAGTATTAATAAATTCAGCTCTCTACAGTCTGAAAAGCAAAAGATGACTTACTTTCTATAGCCCAATGATTAGTTTAAGATACGGTTTTGCATGACTTTAAAACTTTTTTGAATATAAATATTGTAGTATTTCTTAGGATTTTTCTTCTTCAAACACAGGAAACACAATTGAAACAAAGCACTACTCTAGCCAAAAATAAGTAATTTACTAACTAGCTAGTTTTCTGACTCATCTATGAAATGGATGTTTCCAGAGTGGAAGTAAATATGTAGGATAATCAAGTAAGTGGATTATCAAACACATATGAGGAACTATAAAAAATCAAATTAGAATCCAGGAATGGTGGCTGTAAATCCCACGTGTAAATTCTAGCCACTTGGGAGACCACGGTAGGAGGATTTCAAGTTTGAGACCAACCTAGGCAACTTAGATCCTGTCTCAAAGTTTAAAAATGAAAAAGGGCGGGGAATGTAACTCAGTGCTCTTGGAGTTCAGCAGAAAATAAAATTCTTTTCAAGATAGTCTAAATTTCTTTGCATGGTTGGGACTAAACCCAGGATCTTGTGCCTAATTTATAAATTTTAGCAGAAGAAAAAGACATTGTTTTTAGGCCCAAATTTCAAAACAAATTTAGGCATGAAACAAATTTGTATATGCACTTTAAAATTTCTCTTTCAACAAGTAGAACTAATGCATTTCTAAACAACCACTCAAAATTCAGGCCACAGAGTTGCTTGGTGTTTGTTTTGGTTACTTTTCTCTGGTTGCTGAGACAAAATATCTGATGCCCAAAATTAAGGAAGGAACAGTTTATTTAGTTCATAATTTTTGAAGGTTTCAGTCCGTAGTCAGTTGGCTCTAAGGCAGGGTGGCATGGCTAAGGGACAGCGAGTTCATGGCAGCCACAAGCAATAAGAGTGAAAGGGCAAAAGAGAAAAAGCAAACCTCTTTTTCTCCCTTTATAATGTATGCCAGCTACTTGCCCCTGGGCAGGTACAGCACTCACACTGCCAATCCCAGCACTAGACAATGAACCAATCATGAACACTACACTTAGCTGCCTCCATGACTGCATGAGGCTTTGGGAGGATACTTAAACAAGCCACAACAGTGATTTTAGTTTAGTTTTTCTTTGTTGGGAAGTAATTACATTTGAATCAAGTATTACTTTTTCCTTCTGTATAGTAACAGTCGATTAACCAAAACAAAGCTGGACAGTGATGTGGTTCATACAAGTTAACACAAATATAGGAACAAGTCTTTGCTTGTTCCTCTAATATTTTTATTATTGAAATTATGTTTATGCCTAAGTATAATATATGGAAATCCTTTTTAAAAGATAGAAAATAATTATGGGGGAAACTTCATTTTAAAAAATCTTGTTAGACCAGCATAATTGCTATTATTTTATTCAACTGCCTTAAAACAAAACTATTTTTGTATATCAAATTTTCTTTTTTTCCTAAAAAAATGTTCACCATTTAGTTTTTTTTTCTAAAAAAATGTTCACCATTTAGTAGCTAAGAATTTTTGAAAGGAAAATAATATATACTACAAACTTTATGCTAGAATTTTACCATTAAATATGGTTTTAATTAAACTACTTCTAGTAGAACACAGTTTTGTATACAACATTTGATTACCTTTCAAAATGTTATATTCATTGGGTTGTCAGAATTTTTTTTAAGGTAAAGGGCATTTCTGAATGCTGGACTTGTCAATATGCCTAAGAAAAACAATAATGAAATGAAAGAGATACTAAAGTCTCCTAAAAAGTATCCTTAAAGAATGAGAAATATAATATATAAGCTGGTGACATGAGGAATCTTATGTCACCAGCTTATATAGTTCATTTAAAAAAAATATGTGAACATACCACATAGTTTTAGTTTAAGGTAAAGAACATCACAATTAGAAGATAAACAAAAGCATGTACTTCAGGCCAAAGGGTGAAATACATAAACTGCGTTTACACCAAGCACACCTTTCAAAAAATAGGCTTGAGGATGTAGCTTAATAGTGGAACATGTGCTTTGCATATGTGAAGTCCTGCTTCAGTCCTCAGCACTTGCAGAAAAATTTTGCTAGGGTGGAGGCGTAATCCTATAGTCCCAGCTGTTGGGAGGGCTAAGGCAAAAGAACTCAGGTTTGATGATAGCTAGGGCAATACAAGCAAAGACCTTGGTTCAAAAACATTCATCCATCGAGAGAATCTTCCATCAGTAGCCAGTGCAAGCTGAGAGAAGCAGCCAGTCACACCATTGCTTGCCCACCTTCAGGGAAGCTTCAGTGTAACTGCCTGGGACTGGAGAAGCCTGCCCTGTGCTCTATTGTCTCCCTGGAAAAACCCAAGTGCCTGGCCCATTTGCCTACACCACAAGAGGGTCAGCCAGTGTGGGAAGCACATGGGACCTCACAATTGGCTCATTCAGAGGAACCCAGGAAAATGTCAAGACTAAGGAGAAAAATGCAATCTCACACCTGCAGCCCACACAGAATAAGTCTAAGAAACATAGACATGGAATAAAATGGACACTGCACATCTGAAGTGTCTCAAATGATAGTAACTGAGATTAAGAAACAACTTTATGCCTGAGTTTTATTCCTGGTGCAAAAAAAAAAAAAAGACACAACTTCGGATCAGAAATAATATCTCATATAGAAGAAGAAATGATAACCGTAATGAAAGGATTGCTGAGCATATCTAAAGAAGACAGATTAATAAAAAGAAGAACATATGGAAATGATGGAAACCTTTAAGAGACAATATAGGATAGAATCAGAATGAAAGAAACAGATTCAAAGAGATATACAGGAAATTAAATCTCCAACTAAAGCTGACAAAACCATTTCAAGAAAACTGAAAATAGACTTTTAGACCTTGAAGACCAGATTGTGGCTAGCGATCACAAAAGGAAAGATCTCTTAAAAATAACAAAGGACCATGAAATAACAATTCAATAGCTACAAGATGACACCAAGAAAAATAATTTAAGACTGATAGGTGTCAGCAAAAAAAGCAGGAGTCAACACAAATGATATAAAAAGATTATTTACAGACATAATAGAAAATTTCCCAAGCATGGGGAAAGGACCTCACATAGAGATAACCAAGACACATAGAATCCAACTATCCATAACCAAAACAAATCTACACCTAGACACATAATAATCAAGATCCAAGAAATTTAGCACAAGAACAGAATATTAAAAGCTGATAGAGAAAAAGAAAAAGATCACCTATAAAGGAAAATCCATCAGAATCATGGCAGACTTCTCAACACAAACCATCAAGTCAAGAAAAGCTTGAAGTATTTCAATTCCTGAAAGAAATCAACTTCCAACCCAGACTGATATACCCTGCAAAACTATCTGTCAGATTTAATAGAGAAATAATATACTTCCATGACAAAGAACAACTGAAGAAATTCATGAGCACCAAACTAACCCTACAAAGAATACAGAAAGATATTCTACAAAGAGGTAAAAATTACCACAATTCCAAGAACAATAACAGAAAGAAATCACCAAGCAAGGCAAGCAAGTAAGCAGAGAGGAGCAATAGGGAACCAACAGCAGGAAAATAACATGACGAAGACAAATGAATACGTATCAGTCATAACCATTAAAGTAGATGGCCTCAATTCACCAATAAAAAGAAACACAGGCAGAGTGGATCAAGAAACAAAATCCTTCAATATTCTGTATACAAGAAACATGCTTAACTCAAAAGGAAATTCATAGACTGAAAGTCAAAGGAGAGAAAACAATACTTCATGTGACAGGAACCAAGAAAAAAGGAGTAGCTTGCCCATCAAACACAGAATGGATAAGAAAAGTATGGCATTTTTATATAATGGGGTGCTACTCAGCTATAAAGAAGGATAACCTCAAGGCTTTTGTAGGTAAATGAATGCAACTTGAGATCATGCTCAAGGGTGAAATGTTTTGGACACACATGGGTGAACAACATGTTATCTCCCTAGTATGAAAAACTGAAGGAGTTAGTGGAGTGCAAAATGTATTAGAGATATTGTGACAATAAAAGAGGTATATGATAGATTATACTACTAATCTCTGTTAACCCAACAAAAAAGAACAGTTTGTGCTTTCAGTGTTTAATCATTCTTTCATGCATATGTCTGGTAATATGAACAAGTACTTTGAAGACAACTATATGCCTGCTCACAGTCATAACAGCATCTCTGGAGACAAGTAACAGTATCTTCATTTTAAAGATGGAAGATGGAAGAACTGCTCTGAGCAGTTGTGAACAGCAACATATTAACCATCATTAATACCCTATTCTGCTTTGAAATTCTGTTTCTTTTTTTCATTTAAAAAAATTCTGTTTCTTTTTTTCATTTAAAAAATTTTTTAAACATTTAAATGACATTTTGTTGGGCATGGTGGTGCACACTGTAGTATCAGCTATTTGAAAGGCTGTGATGGGAGGATCACTTGAGCTCAGGGTTTCAAGACCAGCCTAAGTCATTACAGTGAAACCCTCATTCAAAAATAAATATATGGTTTTAGATTTAAAATATTTTATTACGTGAAATTATAAAACTATTTCCAGAGAACATGAAGTACATGTTACAACAAATAATTTTTTTATCCTATTCTTCATTATAGTCTTACTTTGTGGGCTTACGTAATCTTACATTTCAGCATTTTCCAGGCAGAATAACAATGATGAAGAATCCTTAACCTAAAAGACCTATATGTATTTTATTTTTATTTTATAAATTGATAATCATAAAATGTTACAAATTATGAAATTGAAATACAAGGAAGATAGCAGGATTGGGTGGGCACACCTGTAATCCCAAAAATTGAGAGGCTGACATTAGGAGGATTGCAAGCTCAAGGCCAGCCTGAGCTGTATAGGGAGATCCTGTTTCAACAAACCAAAATCAAAAGAAGGTAATTTGCAGAGATACTACTTGCTGTGCATTAACTTTGCTTTTAAGTATCCTGTTTTTACAGGATATAATCTCTTTAAATTGTTGGCTTAAACCTAAGAATTACATTCCAGAATTTAGATAAGTTAATGCTATTTATGCTGGCTTAAAAATTTTTCTGTTTCCATGCACCATCATCCCCCTTTTGTTGCAGTTCCATGGCTCTTGAATTTTCTACGAGAGGTGAGTTATTTGTACTCATTTTCCTCCAATTTATTTCTCCACATTTTTTTTCTTAAATTGAAAATTCACTCTGGATTTTGTACCAAACATTCCACAGAGATTTCTACAATCCAAAATGTGAATGACACTGACATTACTGTATCCAATGATCAGTTCTTTGTTCTTGTCCTTTTTGTCAGCAGCATCTAACACAAGTGATAACTTGTTAGTCTTTGAATCACTTTTATCTCCTGGCTTCCAGAAGAATGTGTTAGTCCTCTTAAAGTCTGGGCCTCAGATATTCTAGGATGTCACATGAGCATTTAACTGGTCAAAGCAAGTCATAAAGATCACTCTAGATTCAAGGAAAAAACAAGTGAGTTGGTGAGACATAGAATACTGGCTCTGCCTATCATTACCTGTGTGACCTTGGTAATAATAAGTGAACTAATTTCCTCTCTTGATTAAATGAGAATAAACTGCTTTACAGGTAAAATGTGAAGTACTTAAACGCAATGCCTGGCACAGAAACACACATTAACTAGACAATGATGTTGCTAAGGTTCTGTCACTCTATTTTGAACAGTATTGCCCTACAACTGTGGCTTGTGTGTCACAGAGTAAAAATTGTACATTAATTCTAAGAACCCAGTTAAAAGTGAAATAAGACAAAGCCATTTTTAATGAAAACTACTAATTTGGGGGAGACAGCTCCTTACCATGGCCAGTACACTGATTTCTGACATCCTCTATGCCTTCTACTTTAATGGCTTCTTGAAGAAAAATGTAACAGCTGTCTTGGAACTGAACCCAGGTAGATGAAGGACAGTCTACGTGGAAAAAGAAAAAACACTGTTAATCTGAGAATATGTACATGAATTCCTGAATATATTAGATATTAAATTTTCATACACATAATTTCCCTTGCTAAATCTTGGTTAAAATAAGAAAGCAACCACTTTAATAGGAATTTCTCATTTTACATATGGGAAAAGAGAAATGTACCAATGATTCTCTTCTAACTTGACAGAGCAAAGTTACAAGTCTTCAGATTTTTCTGCAATTCAATCATACATTATTACATTATTACAGCATTATTACCAAAGTAACAAACTATCAAGGCAACCAGTCAAAATTACAATTCTCTCTCAATGTTATCTTTGCAGAATGTAATAATTTCAAGTCTTACAAAACTTTTGTTCCAACTATACCTCCAAGAATAGAGAACAAGTGACTAAATTAGGAATATTCAGACAAATTTTAGTATTTCATAGGACAAGAAGATTGATGTCCTTATGAATGATCTTAATTTGACACCTCACCAGATTCTTTGAACAAGTTCTATGAAACACAGCCATATCTTTTCTACTGTTACGGTAAGGTAGAGAATGGCATCTCTTTTATCTCTAACTGGTCTCTTTTTGTTGATTATCAAGATGTAAATCCTTAAGTCTAGGTTCTAGAATGTCATTAGCCTTGCAGGGAAAAGTAAGAGCTTGATTTCACTGGCCAAAATGGAGAAAAAAGAAGTGGATTTTATTTAATTCTAGTAAAGAAATGAGCACAAAACACTAAGTTCCCATATTTTCTTAGATTTATTTTAAAATCACTTAAGATTTTACTTAGTTTTATTCCTTATTCTTATTTTAGAGCATGGAATCAAACACAAGGCCTCACACACCCTAGGCAAGCACTCTACCACCATGCTATACTGCCAGCCCCTTTTAAATCCTGTATGCATTACAATTTTAATAGAAAGGAATAGGAGCAAGCCCTAATACAAAGATCAGAATTTACCAATCAGCCACGTTAATATAAATTAAATCAACAGTTTTTACTTTGTGAGTTCAAAACATGGCAGACTATTAGTGTTCCAAGCACTTGACCTTAACTTCTTAATAGATTTCTCACACTTCTAATAACTTTTTGATAAGAAGGAGTGAGCAGAAGTGAAATGTTCCACATATAGATCTTTGTTTCAAAGGCAGGAGTGTGCTGTTCATACCATATTTTCTCTTTCCCACTGGCTACTCTGAATTACCTATCTACATTTGTGTGGTCAAGGAAACACCCTAGGAGCAAGAGAACAATGAGATGAATAGATCTAGGTGGAGCTGTCACATGCACTCAGATGTTTAATTGAGAGAAAAGTAAGCATCTATCTTGATAATGTTATTGTTAATTCAAATCACTCATGTACCAACCGGGGCAAAAACCTATCTAATGGGAACTGGCTACTTAAAATTATCCCAACATACAGGTGCAAGCTTTCGTTGGCCTCATGCTACCATACATAGTAGTTAAACTATTCAAGATGTGATGGAATGATGCATGTACCAGCTAATAGATGAGTGATTTGAATTAACAATGACTTACTGAGATAGAAGATTGTTTCTCTCTCAATTTCCATCTGTGTGCGTGATAGCTCCATCTAGACCCTTTTAGCCAGTGCAAACTTTCAACTAAGTGTCTAGTTTTCACGCCTTCTTAAAATTTCTTCTGCCACAGTGTCACTACACACTTTGATCCCCTTCCTGAAAAGAAGCACTCAGTCATAGAACAGTTCACTATGCACTTCTGCTGCCATCTTTGGAAGTCTGGACTTTACTCAAAAGGAAGACTAAATTTCTTTAAGTCCAATTCCAGGATATCAAACACTATTCTATTCTCAGCCTTTCAGATCCAGACCATCTGTCTAGTCTACCTTCTCCAAGATAAAATCACTGGAGTTTACTTCAGCTTTCACTTGCAATTTCATCACCAAGTTCTTTTTCTTATAAGTCGTCACCCAGTAGCAATGTAAAGTAACAGAAAGAAAGAATCTTTGAAATCAGGACAAACTTGGAGTTTTATCTCAGTAGTGAGACCTTGGACAGCTTTTCATATTTCTTATGTCTTCACAGGAAAATAAAGAGTAAATATCTACTTTTCTGGACTGTGTGAGCATTAAGATGCTTCAAAGTTGCATAGTACAAAGTGTAATATAAGGAAAGTGCTCAAAATATGTACTTTGCCGGGAATATGGCTCAGCAGCACAGCACCTGCCTGGCAAGCACAAGATCCTGAGTTCGATTTCTAACACGCACACACAAAAAAAGTATATTTTTATCAGCCATAATCATTCTTAGTATCTTCTTCCCTGCACAGGAACCAAATGAAAATAAGGACTGCACTTAATTAATTTTGGGATCTCCATACCTCAGGTAACTCTTGAACTGTAATAAAGACAAAATGTATCCTCTTTTTCATCTATATATAGCTTAATGTATCCTCTTTTCTTATCTTCAAATACTTTTCTATTAGTTTATCTTTTTCTTAAAGCATGCTAAATTCCTTCAATTCTACAATATAACTGAAGTGGCCTTGCTGCCAATTCTAATATTTTTTCTAGTATACTTTACAAAAAATATACTTTTTTATTAAAATACAACATACAATGCACAAGCCATAAATACACAAGTTAGTGAATTTTCTTAAAACACACTATCATCAGCAAAACAAAGAAACAGTACATTAATTTCTTTTGTTCAGTACTTCCTTTCAAAGTTAATCACTATCCTAATTTCTAACATGCACTTTAGATTAGTTTTCCCTATTTTAGGACTTTATGGTAATGAAATCATACACATTATATTCTTATTATGTGTGGCTATTGATAAACATTACTTTTTTCTTTATTGGTGATTAAGCCAAGGTCTTTGCACTGAGCTACATCCCCAGCCATTTGTTTACTTATTTATTTTGAGACAAGGCCTTGCTAAATTGTCCAGGCTGTCTTTAGCAAACGGTGCTGGAAAAACTGGCTTACTACATGCTGAAGATTGAATCTAGACTCATATTTCTCACCATGCAGGAAACTAAAATTGAAATGGCTCAAAGATCTAAATATAAAAACAGAAACACTTAATCTTCTGGGAGCTAGAATAGGTAAAAGTCTTGAAGATGTAGATGTAGCCAAAGACTTTATGGGCAAAATCCTGAATAGGAAATACTACAAAGTATCAACAGCTGGGATCACATCAAATTAAAAAGCTTTTGCACAGCAAAAGAAACCACTAACAGAGTGAAAAGATAACTCACAGAATAGGAAAAAATTTTTACCAGCTACTCCTCAAAGGACTACTACCTAGAATATATAAAGAACTCAGAAAATCAAGACACGCCCTCACAATTCAAAGACCCTATCCAAAAATAGGCATTGGAAATGAACAGATGTTTCTCAGATAAAGAAATAAAACCAGCAAATAAATATATTCTCTGCCACCTGCAGGCTAGAGAACCAGTCAATGGTATAATTTAGAGTTAGTTTGAAGGTCTGAGAATAAAAGATAAGATAGGATGATAGTATAAATCCTCATCTGAGTCTGAAAATCTGAGAACCAGGAATATGAGAGATGGGTGTCTCAGCTCCAGCAGAGTGAGTTTGACCTTCCTCAGCCTTTTTATTCCATCTGGATCCTCAACAGATTGGATAATGCCTGTCATTGATAAGAGTCGATTTTCTTTTTAACTAACTCCAGTGCTAATCTCTTTCAGAGACAATCTCACAGACACCACAGAAATAAAATTTTACCAGCTAGTTCAGTATCCTATAGCCCAGTCAAATTGCCACATAAAATTAACCATCATGGGTATGTAAGTCAGCCCTGTGAGAGAGGGCTACCCAAGAGCATGACTACCCTGAGGGTATAGGCAACTACACTGAAGATGACAAGAGTCACTAGGATACCCACTCTGGTTTGATTATTACCTGCCTTTCAAGTTTTACATTGTCTACAATGTTTTGTTTTTACTAATATTGTTATGTATTGCTATATTCAATTATACTGCTATATCTAAATATGCCTGATGATATAGACAATTCTATTGAAGATAACAAGAAACAACACAGTAACCATTGTAGATCACCTTGTACTGTGGTTTTATAGGACTTTTTGGTTGCATGTTCTTATAGGAATTTGTTTTGTTTTGTCTTGCTAAGTTTTGTTTTTCCCTCTAATACAGAAAGGATAGAAATACATGTAAAGTCTCAGGCATGCGTAGCTGTTTACAGTCTCACTGTTTGAATATCTACTTTGTATGCTTTAATTTTGTAACTTAAGCAACTATTTCTAGGACAATATGTAATTTATCAACTAGTGATTTCTTATTGTTTATATTTTTTTTGAAATTCTGTATTATCTCTACCCTTTACATGCTTTTGTTTCTCTTTAAATAAATTACGGATGTACTTCCCCAAGTTTTCAACTGCTTCTCTCTTAGCTCATTTCAGCATTAGCCATGCTTTTGATTAAGTCAACATTGAACCCCTCTGCACAGAGTATGTGCCCCAGAAATAAGTTTTATGTACTACTTGAGACGTATTGTGGAGTGGGTCATAGGCCAGTGGTGGTGTGCATACCTATGTTAAACCTACATACACCACACACATACATACATGTATCCTTCAAAAATACTGTTAGAATGAGGCTGTTAATCCTGTGAGGAAGGCTAACCTAAGTCATCTTTGATGCTAAAGTATCTTCAAAGCATCTTTGCTATAATCCTATTATAATTAAATCTTGCCCACAAAGCTCTCTTCACTCATTTCTTCACAGCAGTCCTGAAAGATAGGCTGTTATTAATAAAAAACCCCAATGACTCTTTAGGGATTTTATAATTTTATAACTCTATTAATTTAATATGCTCAGAAATTTAGGAGCTTGATGAAAAATTTAAAAGCTGTATTTAACTCCAAAAGTTAGATCATCTGTCCCAAATTACCATGAACTAAAAGAATAAAATATATCCACAGGATATTTTTCATTATCAATCAAATCTAATAAAACTCTCTGTTCCTTTATAAGTTTTCTTTTTTTAAAATAACCATTCAGCATAAAAGTAAGTGATCCTTGGGACAAACTTGTCATAAATATCTACACAGAAAAAACAATTTTTTTTTCCTCTTTCCTTGTCACTTATAAGACCCTTGCTCCTCTCCCAGCAAGAGAAGATTTGTAATCACTTACTTTCCACAAGGGCTGCTTTGACAAGCAAGAGGAAGAAGGGATATTTATTGTGTTTATTACAAATGGAGTAGGGAATGGCTATCCAAGTTCCTAATTCAGAGCTTCTGCGGTTGTGCTCTGGGCTTCAAGGTCTCAAGGCAGTGAAGCTACCCTGACATCCTATCCTTTCTCTACATTTCCCTTCCCAATCTATATTCCAAGATGTCCACCTCCAACTACTTCTCTTTGTTTCCTCCTTAGAAGAGCTGTCATGATATTGGATATTGTTAATAGAAGCTGTGTGCCAGCATTCACCTACACCTTTATCACTGGGCATCAATGTCTACTATCTTACATATTCAGTCTCCAGGTCTGCCCTCAAAGTCTAAAAGAACCTACAAAAGCAATGAAATGACATGTGCAATGGAAAGTTGTGTAAACTAACTTCGTTGCAACACTGATTTTCAGCCTTCAGATTCCATAAGCAAATCTTTAAAGGCCTACTAACAATGAAAGAAGTCCTAAAATAGATGATGATAATTTACTTTTTCATGTAAAGAAAAATTAACATTTCAAAATTTAAAAGATTCTAATATCTAGTATAAGCTAATGTCCCCTGATCAAACTGTACCATCCATAAGGACCAGAAAAAGTGGCTTCAATAAGTCAAGAGGATTGAATGCTTTGAATTACAAATGAGTTCATAGCAGAAAGTAACATAATTTCAAAAAATTGCAACTTAAGTATCCCTACTTTTTAAATCATTCTCCCAATTTTTCATTCTTTAATTAAAAATTAGAGGGCACACAAAAAAACTATGCACAAGACAGTCAAATACCTGCTATCATGGAGCTTCCTTTGGTAAAACAAGCATCAAAGAAGACAGATGAATAAGCAAGATGCACTCAGAAATGCTTTGAAGGAGCTAAAACATGGAGATGTGACAGAGAAAGCAGGGTATTTGAGGAAGGGATGAAAAGGTGACATATAAACAGAGATCTGAACAGACCAGTGGCAGGTATTCTGTGCAGAAGAGGTGTTAAGAGTTCCCAGGTCAGTAAGAGATAGCATTAGGGTAAATGTCTTAGATATTTTCTTGTTTGAACAAAATACCTGACAGCCACAAGTTAAAGGAGAAAAAGTTTATTTTAATTCACAGTTTGTAGAGGTTTCAGTCCATAGTCAGCTGGTTCAAAGGTAGAGCAGCATGGTAAAAGAGAATGGCAAAGGAGAAATCATTCATGGTGTGTCAGGCAGGAGGCAGCCTTTCCTTTTTATTCCATTCAGGGTACAAGCCTATTGGTTGATGCTGAGCAAACCCAGGGAGGGCCTTCTCATCATCCACACCCAGAACTATGCTACACCAATCAACAGATTAATCTAGTTATCACACACTTATGATCCAGTCACCTCTCCAAATCTCCACCTGTGAGCTTGGGGGACACAAATATAAGCCATAACAGTAAGAGATGATATTAGGGAAAAATAGGGGCACCTCATTCCAGAAACCTAGATTCTCAACAACATTATGACCACATAATGAGAATTTAACTCTAAAATCCTTATATTCCATCATCCTATGCTTCTCATACAAAGGCACTGAGCCAATGAACATGTGGATCAACTGCTATGTGCAAAATGTACAAATACAGATTAATTTTTTAAAGGACACCATGGAACCTATTATGGTATATAGCTGGATGTCCCACAAGAGCCTCAATGGTTCATTGGCAAGACTTTTGAAAGACAGCTGCTCCATGGGGGCACTGTAACTAACTTGCTCTTAGGAGGTAGGACCCAATTCAGGGAGGCAGGCTGCTGGCATGTGACCTGGAAAAGTGTACAATACCTCCTTCCCATCACCCTCCTTATTCCTCTTGCTTCCTGGTCACCATGACCTGAGCGGTTTTTCCTCTGCTATGCCCTTCTACCATGCCATTGACCATGCCTGGACTGAAACTCCTGAAATGTGATCCAATATAAACCTCTCTTCCTTTAAGTTATTAGCTTTAGTTAGTGTCTTAGTAATGAGAAAATTGATTAATACAGAACCTTATTCAAAGATTTAAAGACTATTTTTCCCATCGTGATTTTAACTTAATTAAGGACAATGTCCACACCTCTTTCACCAGTCCTACCTGGAGAGCTGCCTCTCTTCATGTGAGGACACAGCAAGGAAAAGTCATTGGCACGATGTCAACCTACAATACTGTAAGCTAGGATACATCTGGAGCTGAATTTGAGAGTAAAATAAATGTCTAATAAGGTAGAGAGGAGAAGGCACCATGAATATTCAAGAAGAAAAGGAAAATAAATTTTAGAGAGAAGACCTATGAGGAATCAAGGAGGAGGAGGAGGAGGGGAGAGGGGAGATTTGGATTCTGTATGGGAGAAAACATAAAAATATTTGAAGCCAGGCATAGTGGCACATGCCTACAATCCTAGCACTCTGGGAAGCTGAGCAGGAGGACTATAAGTTTGACCTCAGCCTAGGTCATTTAGTGACTTAGACCCTGTCTCAAAATGAAAAATCAAAAACGGTAAAGATGTAGCTCAGTGCAAAGGCCCTGGGTTCAATTCCAGAGGGGAGGGGAAGAACAACGTGAGATTACTTTCACCAATAAACTCCATGCTAATAATAGAGAACAATAACAATGATTTCCCTTTCAACATTAAATTTATACTTGATGCAATACTATAAGAGATTTTCTGTTAAAATCTTTCATTCAGCTAATACTGTGAAAATCTTAATGAAGTTCTTATTTCTTTTACTTTCTTTTTTTTAGTTGAAAATTCCTTTTTTTTTTTTTTTGCCTTCTACGTATGAAGGGAGAGCACTCAGACTCTTGACTTATTTATAAGCCAGATATAATAACTGCATTTGTCTGGACAGATTTGTGAAGCACTGTGATGAAAAACATCCATAGTAGTTTTTCAGCATTAGCACATCATCACATATATGAATGAGCTCAGTAGTCATAAATATCCAACACAGAGTGGTACTCAAATGATGTTTCCTAGTTGTAATAATTACCCTTCATTGTGCATGAGGAGGACATGGGGAAGGAAACACATGCCTGTAATAGTGTGCACAACAGCCCTGTGAAGCATCATCTCTAAGTTACAGATGTACAAAGAAGTTGGGTAACTAGCAAGCACAAAGTTCATGCTCTTTTCAAATTAATTTTTAAAGCCTCCTGACTGAGGGAAGCTAGGCATCAATTTATTCAGCATGCACTTCTAAAACTCTTGAAAAGCCCTTTTATCCACACTGGTTTTTAAAAGGAAAAGAATAAAACTTGCCAGAGAAAAGTTTGTCCTCTAACACCAGTCAAAACAGTTTCTCTGAAAAAGAGATACAAAAATTTAAAAATTGATTCTTTTTGAAAATCTGCCAAGTGTGTGTGTACGTGTATTTTTATCTTACATTACTTGTTTTATTAGTCTAAAGTACAAATGTATGGCATCACAGAGGACAAGTTAAATGGTAGTTAGGATTGACTGACCCAGGAGATGAGCACGTGCGTGAGGACTCAGAAACAGAATCTCTAGTACAGCCTGTCTTGGACAAAATTAACATGCAGTCTAAATGATGTTAAAATCCACGTATCTTGCTTCTTCTTGTCCAGTGGCAGAGGGTGTCATAACTGGTTATGAATGTCAGCCCACAAAAATCTCCCAAGGAAGAAGCTCTCAGTTTGTAAGCAAGCTCCGAGCTGCTTATAGGGCTGTGGCTTCCAACACTGAGGGCCTTTAACATATTGTTTCCTGTTAGCAGACTTCAAATAGGAACTTATTATAAAAAGGCAATGAAACCTTTGGTAAGGGGTCTTGCATAAACCTTTTAGTTAAGCCCACATAAATGTTCATTCCATTCTTGTTTATTTTGTTCTTTAATTCCTGGAATTGTGCAAAGAATAGTGTTCTTGGATGGAAGCCCTCCCCAGAGTTTTCCCATCAACATGCCTGTGTGGGTGGAAAAGCTGTTTGAAGAAAAAAAAAACACATGGTCCGTGGAACTGTCTATCTTCCTCAGGAGTCTTTTTGAAATGACTAATCATGTGTAATTTTTTAGATGTCTCTTGCTCAAGAGAAGACCAAAGATTTTTTAAATCACACGATTAACCAGAATGCAAGCCTCTGTTACATCCCTTTTCGATCCAGGGGTTACTTGGCTGAACTTCCTGTTTCAACAGCTTGAACTCCAACCAACTGGACAAAAACCAGTGCTTGCAAAAGATGGTCCTGCTTCCTCCCTCCACCCCCCTCACCCAATCCCTGCACTCTTACCCTGGCTGCACACCATGGGAGAAATTTCGGCTGCCTACGACCCCCTTCTCTTCTCAACCTCCAATACCTCTCAAACTACACCCGTCGTGGGAGCTAAGTCCATCTGGTCTCTGGCTAATTCGCTCCTGAGGATGAGGAGATCCAGAGGGGGCCCCCACCCCCACCCCAAGGGCGCCCTCTAGGATCGCACTGAGCCCAGGCAGAAGCAGAGGCAGATGCAGGACAGATGAACGCTGGGGAGCAGCGGTTAGGCGGGCAGAGAAGGGCTACACGCCCGGCTTAGGTGCAGACCCTCTGGACCGCCGTGTCTGGAGAGACCCTTGCGGAGAGTCTGCGCTGGACAGAGATGGGAGAAGTAGCTCAGGGTCCTGCTTCCCAAGCCAAGGAGTGGGCGCGGTAAGGGGCTTACCTGAGACGGTGGCAGCGGCGAGGCCCAGCAGCTGCAGCAGGAGCGTGGGCAGCACTGCCCGGGGCATGACGGCGGCCGCGGGCGCCAGGAGCCCAGAGCTGCGGGCAGCGGGCAGCAGGCGACTGCGGTCAGGAGCGACGGGGGCGGTGCTTCTCTGGGTGCTGAGCTGGGTCGCGACCCTCCCGCCCCAGGCCGCGCTGGGCGGAGCTGGAGTAAGTGCAGAAGATCCAGACCGTGCACAAGGGGCGGGCGCTGCCACTGCAACTTTTTTTTTTTCCTTTTCTTTTCTTTTTCTTTTTTTTTTTTAACTTTTTATTGGAACTAAAAGAATCTTGACTTCGAGAGAGTTGCAGAAGTAGTGTAAAGAATTTCTGTAACCCTTCATCTAGCTTCTCTAAATATTAACGCCTTACATAAATTCAGTACAAAGATCAAAACCAGTAAATTATATGTAGTCAATTGTCCCTCCCTCCAGGCTTCTTTTTGTTCTGTGATCCGGTGCAGAATCATAATTGCACTGAGATGTCCTCTCTTCTTAGTTTCCTTTAATGTAGAGTAATCCTTTGTCATTCTTTAGCTTTCAGGGTCAAAACTCCTTGGAAGAGTACTGGCCCCATTGTTTCATAGAATATCCTTCAGTTTTGGTTTGCCTGATATTTCCTCGATTGGATTCAGGTAGTGTGTTTGGCAGTCCCACGGGCTAGATGCCACACATGAGGGACACAACGGCAGTGTCTTATCACTGAGATGTTAATTTAGACCACTTGATTAAGGTGGTGTCTGCCAGTTTTCTCCTTTAGAATTGGCCATAAACCTCCTTTTCATAGGCCTCCCAATGGGCTAAATGTTTTAGAAAAATTTTCTCTGTTATCAGAAAACTTTTCTCTGTCATCGGGTCCTGGATCAAGATCTACAGCTTGGCCAATGAAGACCTCTGCAGCCGGACAGCACAGCAGGCCACGCAGGGCTCTGTGGGTAAGCCTCAAATCACAGACCAAAAAGCCCTAATAAACAAAACCTAACCTGCGCATGGTAGTACATGCCTGTAATTCCAGAATTCTGGGAAGCTGAGGCAGGAAAATGGCAGGTTTGAATCCAGCCTGGGCAATTTACACCCTGTTTCAAAAGATATAAATTAATTAATTAAAAAGGGCTGAGGATGTAGCTCAGTACAGAGCCCCAACATTCATTTCCCAGTACTAAAAAACCAAAACTAAACGTACTGTGAAAATAAACGACCTAATTAAAAACTGAGAAATCTGAGCAGACATCTATCTCATCAAAGAACATATATAGATCCCCAACATTTTTGGCACCAGGAACCAGTTTTGTGGAAGATAATTTTTCACAGCCTAGGATAAGAGTGGGAGGGGATGGTTTCAGGCATAATTAAAGCACATTATATTTATTGCACATTTTATTTCTATTTTTGTTTTTACTTTTTTTTTTTTTTATCGGTACCAGGGATTGAATTTACAACTGTGTGCTTGCAAGGCAGGCACTTATGCCGCTGAGCTAAATCCGCAGACCTCCTTTATTTCCATTTTTATTACATTGTAATGTAGAATGAAATAATTACACAACTCACTATAACGTAGAATTAGTGTGAGTCCTGAGGCTGTTTTCCTGCAATTAGTCCCATCTGAAGGTGGTGAGAGACAGTGACCCCTGAAGTGTGTTGCCTATGTCCAGTCAACTCTGTAAACTAGGTTTGACCTGCCACCTGTTGTAGAGTGCCACTGGCCACTCACTGATAGGTTTTTGGTATGATCTGCAAACAACTGACTTGTTATGGCCACTGTGCAGTCAAACTTTTCTGCCAGTGTTTATCAGTATTTGCAGCCACTCCCTAGTGCTGCTAGTGCTGCCTCAGCTTAGATCATCCGGCATTAGATTCTCCTAAAGAGTGAACAACCTGGATCCCTCACATGTGTAGTCACAGCAGAGTTCACGTTCCTATGAGAACCTAACACTGCCACTGATCTGACAGGAGGTGAAGCTTAGCCAGTAATGTGAGTGGTGGGGAGTGAGTTTTAAGTATGAAACTGCTTGTCTACCTACCACTTACCTCTTGCTTTGTGGCCTGGTTCCTAGAAGGCTACAGGTCAGTACTAGTCTGTAGCTTGGGGGTTGGGGCCTCTGGTATAGACGGCAGATACATGCATAAAAAGATGCTCAGCATCATTATATCATTAAAGGACTGGCATTGCTGAGCAATTCTTTGGCCTGTCAGGCCTAGACAATTTAAGAGTAGAGCAGAGTGAGTTCTCTTCTGTGTAGTTCAGCTTTTCTAGACCAAGAATGGGGAAAATAGAATGAGCGGCAAAGGTTGATGAGGGAGACTGAGACAAGAGGCAGATGCAAATCATCTAGGGAAGGAAAAAACAATAAAGATCTGAAATAATACAGTTGGCATTTGGAAATAAGTTGTTTTGCAAGGAGTGTGAGGTAAAATTGGAAGAATTGTTGGATTGGGAGAGGGAGAGACAGGATCCAAGGGTGACTTCTGAGTTTCTAGCATGACGTAGAGATTATGCTTTCTTCATGTTAACTGAAAGAGAATATAAGAAAAAGAACTGGTTGTGGGAATAGAAGCTTCTCAAGCACTGAGTGATTTAGTTTGGGGAAAAAAGAGAAATACATGTATACTAAATTTGTTGAAATGTAGATATAGTGAGAATGTTTTAATTTAGAATATCCAGGGATTTAGAGACAATTGTACAGATCATGAGGTCTGGTTTTTGTCTTTGTTTCTGTTTTTGAACCATTTTTTTTGAGAACTAGTCAAAATTTGTCTTTAGCAAGATAAAATAGTTGAACTAATTAAAAATATATAGGTTTTTGTTTTGCCAAAATGGCTTTAGGATTAAATAAGCCTAAGATCTAAATGAAGGAACTAAGCCTTTGACTTTGTCTAGAAAAATCTCAGCCATGGATTTAGGATTGGAGGCTATTAGAACTACAGCAGACATTTGCAGGAATAAAGTTCCAGATAATGAAAATATCTTGCCCTAGGATCAGGGAGGGAAACATGCTTAGGAATGGTGAGTGGGGGAAAAGAGAAGGTGGTGATTTTGGGTATCACTTTTATATCTGTCCCCAGTATCTCACCATTAAATTGATTTTCTTACTTTTTTAGGTACCTGGTTTCAAGAGATAAACTTTGTCAGGCTTTGTGTAGAGGTTGGGTTAGTTAGGGAAGACTAGAATCAGTTGTCTTTAATTCTTCTGCAACATCTGGAACAGGGAAATGAAGAGAGACTATTAGGGAAGCTCTGGACAAGTTGAGAAAGGCTTCCGTGCAGATTGTCCAGGGGATAGTTGGAAATATGAATCTCAAGCTATACGTCTGAACTAGGAATTCAGAAATGCCTCAGGGAAGAGGAGGTGGACAGAATTTTCAAGGGATGGGGAACAGAATGCTGATTCTGATAGAGACCCACTGAGCAAGAGGAGTCTAAAAAGAAAATAAAACCAAACATCCACAGATGTAGGAATGATTTTGTTTATTCTTTAAAAAGGGCCAATAAAATTTTAAATAGAAAGACACTTTATACTCATCATACTATACATATACCACAATAAAGCACAATCTAAAGGTGTTTTTATTCAAGAAGGTTCAACTTCAGTACATTTACTTAAACATAAAAGAAAACAACTCTATTATGCATCATCACTATTACAGCTGTTCTTGACATGAAAAGTCTTATTGACTAAAATTGTACAAATTACAGGTCAAAAGAAGTAAAATATGAAAGCTTCTTCAATAAAATATTTTATGGCACTTATAGACTACATTAAAATTGCCCTAGAAAATTATTTACAGCATTATGATAGTATACATGCTTTAAACTTAATATGATTTTATACAAAAATACTTTAAACTAAAAATATAAATTAAAAACTCAATAAAACATTCACTGTATCTAGTGAAACTAGAATCAAGAGTATATTCTAGATGGTAAAATTGAAAGTATTACTACAAAATCTTAAATATTTTAGTGGTGATCTCACAGGTTCACTGTAAATTTCTCTCAGTTTTACAAATGTGATTTATATAATTTCTTTCACAGATACCTTCTCTGGTTAACTCTTCTAAAAAGGCAATAAATTAATTTTAAAAATTCTAGTCAAAGGTTAACATATTGGCTGTACATAGTATGGCACTCCTGTAACCCCAGGTACTCAGGAAGCTAAGACAGGAGTATCACATGTTTGAGGTCAAACTGGGCAACTTAGCAAGACTCTGTCTCAAATTAAAAAAATAAAAAGGACTCAGTAGTAGAGTACATGTTTAGCATGTGTGAGACCAGGGTTTAATCCCCAATGCCCCATCAAAAATGACATGCTATATGAAAGCTATAAATTGTAAAATTTTCAAATAGTTACATCCCTAGTTGAGTCCCTTTAAACAGTCATGTTTTTAATCAGGAAGCACAATATACATTGCTACAGGGTTCTGATCAATTTAACAATAATGTTCTCACATTTCAGAAATGTTCAGTACTAAATCTTCTGTAAAGACATTTATGAATAAAAACATATACATTTAAATAATATTGGCATGAAATATCTTTGGAGTAGTATAAGAAGCATGTTGCCAAGAGGCATCATTTTGCTGTGTAAAAGGTAAGCAATTCACATTTTTAAATAATAATTCCCAATGTTAAAATGGCTATTTTGAAGTAATGTTGCTATTATTTATAGATGAGTTTTTACCTGGAGGTACTAATTTTGCATTTGGCCAGATGCTCTTAAAAATTAAAAGGTAGATGTATGATCCAGTAAGATGGCAGTTTAAATTTTCTAAGTTGTGCTAACAATGCCATTAAAACATATGCATATCCCAGTTACCACCACATTCTTACAGAGAAAAGTCACATTAATTGGACCTATTATCCTATAAATGATTTAGACCTCAGTTCTAGCTTCTAGTCCACCCAATTCTAGTAAGTAGAGTTATAAACATGGCATTTAGTAGATGATTGTATAGATCAACAAAGTAAGTAGCCAACTGAAGAAGTCCTTAAGACTTCTACTTTGGAACATGGTAAACACTGACACTGGGAAAATTTTAAGTGGCTCATTTTCCCTAACACATTAGTGCAAATAAACAAACTTTTAGGAGGATTTAGTCATGGAAAAAAGGAAACACAATCTCATCTTCATTCATTCCTTGTTCATACCGAACTGGTGAGGAGCCTGCCCACTGAAAACGGTTTCTTTGGAAAAGAAACCAAATCAGTCCACTGATGAGAGCTAGGCAGCTGAGCACAGCAAATGTGATAATTATTGCTTTGTAATCAGGACCTGGAGGAGGGAGAGTAGTGACATTAGAGAAGAGAACAAGCCAGTAATTGTTATTATTGATTTTATTCTTTAATATGTGTGCCACATACTAACTATGTACAAATTAGCAACAGTAGCTATCTGATTGTTTCATAGCTTTCACATAAAATTCAAGCTTGTCATCAAATACTTAAGTGCCTCTTTGTTGCTATAGAAATTTTCTTCCAAAGAAGAAAACACTGTCGTGTTTTCACTTTTTGGGAATATCTCCTTAAATATCGTCCTATTTTGACAGCAAAGTGCTAAAAGTTGTAAAGTTTTGTTTGACTCAATATAGTACTGTTTGCTTCAAAATGATGTATGTCTCTAGGATGATCTCATTTAGTTCCTAGCTATTTGACTTCAAATCTGTCAAAGGCATCTTATCTACTCCACCCCACCCTTTGCAGGGATGGAACCCAGTCTCTTGCACATGCTAGTTCAACAGCTCTACCGCTTGGCTGCATCCCCAGCCCCTGTCCTATGACTTTAAATACAATCTCTATGTGGACCTCCATTCCCTTTCGTATATTCAGCTGCATACTTGACATCTTTATGTGGATATCTCTTCTCCACATGAGGAAAATGGCCCAAACAGAACTGTTGATTTATACCATCTATACCTGCCCTCTTCTACCCTCTAAAAGTTTCCAGTTGCTCTTCATTCTACTTAGAAGATATCCAGAATTCGATCTTTCTGTTTCCAAACCCTGAAGTTTCTGGCATCTTCCTTCCTTCAAGTTCTTTCCTGGTCTCTTTGCTTTGCCTGGTGCTTTCCCTGAGCTGTGCTGGGTTGACCTTTCTAATCTCAGCTTCAGGGCCTCCTGCTCTGAGACACCTTCCCTGATAACCTCACCTGGAACAGCCACACATCTATCCTCCAACACACAGAGTTTGGAACTGTTTCATATTCTCCTATCTTTTAGAAACTGAGTTGCTTGTTTATTTCTCTGTTCTCCTCCACTACACTGTAAGCTCTGTGAGATTGGGAAGCTGATCAGCCTTGTTCACAGGTACACAGTGTGGAGAAGAGGGCATAACAGAGAGAAGACACTGAATGTTTGTTGAATCAGTGCAGGTATAAATAGATACCAGTTGCCTACATTCAGAGTTTTATCATTAATATATACACACCAAAATAGAAAATTTTATGCTATAACTTTTAAAATGTTAAAGTTTTAAGATAGTTATTCAGCTAGTTTCTCTTAGTTCATTGAAAAGAAAGGCTTGTGCTAATATTGTTTGATCAATTTTTAAATTCTAAAACAAAAAAGAACAAAAACAATGATGCAGAATTTCAAAACAAAATGATAGGAGATTAACACTGGTTAATATATTGTGTGTTGTTATCTCCAAAGTAGTTGTTCAGATTACAAGAGATAGGCACGAAAAAAATGTTTGATCAGTTTTTCAAGCTAATGTCTTGTATTCTGAAAAACTACTAAGAAGACAACAAAATGCAATGCATTATCATAACTCTGTTATTAACCTGTTTTGAAACACTGTTTTATTGCTAATTTTATGTTTTTCTTCTCCTTAAAAAATGTTTAGAATTGTTTTCTACAAATAAGGTAAAATATTTTAATGGTGATTTTATCTATCAATTAATGAAACAGAAGTTCAAATTATTATTTCCTGCAGATATCCTGAACATTTTAAGTAGTTAAATCTAGTTTTAGGGTGTCCTAAAATTAATCATGCGTTTTATGGGAAGGGGGAGAAAGGAAGCAAAGTAACCATAAAAGCTTTTATATTGTCAAACTATGGAATAGAATATATCTTAATGTTTAAAAAAAATCACCTCTGTAATACTTTGGCAGCTTCCATTTTTCTTAGAGAAGAATTACACTTAAAGTTTAGACTTCATAAAGTCAAAGTTTAATAGCTTCATTTGGGAGCCCCAGATATCTTATCCACTTACTGTGTCTTGTAATCTTTTTCAGAGAGAAAAATCTATGATTTAATGAAAAATTTTAGGTATACTTTATTAATAGTTCAGGACCAAGGACAAAAAATTTAGCACATAATTGGATGCAATTATGTTTCTCCTTCTGTTTTTTAGACAGAGTCTCACTGTGCAGCTCAGGCTGGCTTTGGACTTACTAGGTGGACCACGCTGGCCTATTGTGGCAATGCTGTTGCTCAGCCCCTTGAGTGTTAGGATTAAAGGTATATGCCACCATGCCTGGCTATATGTTTATTTCTTGACCTGTTCCTAAGGACAATTACATACTTACTCAGAGGAACTTGGCAGACAACTCTTCCATAGCCATGTGAACATTCAACTTTTTTCCAAGTTTCATTTGAAGCTAACAAAATGCTACATTTTCCATCACCACTCTTACTTTTATTTTCCCACTTGACAAATGTGACTCCTGATCCATCAAACCAACTCCAAGACTGATCTGAAGAAAGACATTAAATACAACTATATTCATTGCTACTAAATGACTGAGTTAAAAGTATGTGGTTCAAATAAATCATTCACATAGAATGGTGCTGTCCTTATACAAGAGCCACTATTTAAAAGTGAAATCCACTAAAAATGAACAAAAACTGTACATAACTCCTTTAGTTGCACTTGTCACATTTCAAGTACTCCTCAGTCATATGTGACTAGTGACTACTATCTTAGTGTAAAAATAGAACATTTTCATATTTGCAGAAAGTTCTACTGGACAATGACACAGAATATGGCATTTTGATTAATGTCTAGAAAGCTCATACACTTACTGTGTGAGAGAGATGTCGGGGATCACTATGTCTCCTTCTTTAAGAAAGCTTATTAAAGTCACATGCATAATAATGCAAGGGATAGAAAGTGCTCAAAAGGAAAGAACAACCTGTAGGTATAGACATATAACTATATGTATGTTTGTGTTCAAGATAGATAACTGTACTACTAAATCTCTGTTAGTTCATCAAAAAGAATAGTTTGTGCTGTCATTGTTTGATTGTTCATTTTTTTATGCTTTGATTTTGTAACTTGAGCAACTACTTCTAAGATAACAATGTGTAATATATTAACTAGTGTTGATTACTTACTGTTTTTTTTTTTAAATTCTACATGATTTCTACCCTTTTTTCTGTTTTGCTTTTTTTTTTGGGGGGGAGTGCCGAGGGTCAAATTCATGACCTAGTGCTTGCCAGGTAGATACTTAAGCCTGCTGAGCTAAATCTCCAGCCCCTTCTGGGACTGTAGTATCCTCCTCACTACAGCCCCAACACCATGATGTCATGGTTTCTTTTTCAGTTGAGGGGGCACCACCTTGTGGTGAAAGGGTAAACACAAGTTTCCATTCATCTAGATGGCCAGTCCAATCTGTTTATGTTTCGAAAAGTACTTATTATTTTAGAATTCACACTTGCTTAAATTAGTTAAATTTCAGTTTTGCATAAAGTTACATAAACAGACCTCCTACCCTTCTACCAAATTTGTACGTTTCTTTTTAAATCTGTAAAATTGCTTAAGAGAATTCGATTGATGGTAAAAAATATTCTAAGAAGAAAAGGAATAATAAGACAATTTTCTCAATAACAGAGTTATAAGGGGCAAAACCATGTAGTGATAAGACACTAGGCCCCTAAAGAAAGTAACTCATGGGTTCCTGGTGAGGGGACATGGGACAGAGATGTTGTAGGAAAAAAAAATCCTGATGTTGATCCAAGGATTTTAGGGATAAACCTTAAGAATAATTCTAACTGACTTAACCTGATATTCTATTTCATTACTGGTTTCCATCATTACTAATAATTAACTTACATATTCATTCAAAATTTATAAGCCTCCAGAACAGCCAGAGAACCTAGTTTATCATCAGTGAGAAGAATTTAAATTACTCACCATTTGACATTCTTCAGCACTTTGTACTTAGGACAAGTTAAAACTTCCTTTGTACACTGCTCACATAAATATGTCACTTACCAACAGAATGTTGAAATAATCCAAGCCAAACTCTCATGGTAATGTTATTATTTTCCCTCATCAATCTGCTCACAAATTTATTCTCATTTTCATCCTTTATACTGACAATAGTTGCAGAATGATCTGTTGAAGGAAAACAAGGTGCATATAATTAGCTCTATGTAAACTGGAAAATGGTTTAATCTGAACTAATCATTTGAAAAAAATCTTTCATGAACAAGATCATTAAAATATTCAAGTTTTACATAGGGATTGTTTTTAAAAAAGTATTTACATCAAAATTTAAAAGTATTATGATTCCAAAAAGTTAGAAATATATTCAAATGAAAATTTGTATACAGAAATTTTGTATTTCTTCAGAGTATTTAACTGGCACTATTTTTTGGTTTTATAACTAACTAATAAGATCTTTGTATTTGAACAGCTAGTGATAATAGCTGCAGTTTGTGATGGTAGAAATATGTCACCCTATAGATTCTTAGTGCTTTATCCTCAATGAACATTTTTAATATCTCAGCTTTAAATTTGCTTCTGCTAAAGTAGAATTAAAAATGAATAGGTTTCAGATATTGGGGAGCATTGGTCCTCCTTTAATACTGCCTTATATACAAATGTACTTGGTCACACTCATTAAAAGTTCCTAAAAATAGTCTAGAATTTAATTAGTGAACGTTCATGAAGTTTGATAGGTTCCCTACACTCACAGAGAAAACAGTACCATCACCAGTAAGAGGTAGAAATAAATAAAAACTAGACTTGAAAATCAGTTCCAAATGGAATCAACTACAGTATCTGCACAGCAAGCCTATTCATATTTGACCTAACGCATTTCTTTTGTGGTAAGGGGTATCTTAAGGGAAGGAAAGGCGAGCCAGGCATGGTGGCGCATGCCTGTAAACCCAGCACTCAAAAGGTTGAGGCAGGAGGATTGCTATGAGTTCAAGGTCAGCAGGGGCTATACAGTGAGTTCAAGGCCCACTGGAACTGTATAGGCTAGACCCTGTCTCAAAAAAACAAAAACAAAAAACAAAATGAAAGAAAGAAAGAAAGAAAGAAAGAAAGAAAGAAAGAAAGAAAAAGAAAGAAGAGCCTTCACTCCATAGGCCACCACAAAGTGCAGATACTCTATATGCTACTAAGTTTAATATTAAACTTGTGTGGTAGATGCTACCTGGAACATGTGAGGAAACTGAAATTCAAGGAGATTGATTGTTCACATTTACATAGTTAGCCAGTTACAGAATTAGGCACTCTTAAGCTTTCCTTTTTTTACTCTTTTCTTTTTGCAGTATTGAGATTAAACCTATGGCTTGTGCATGCTAAGCAAGAATTTAAACTTTCAGAAAAGGTCTGGGTATGGATCTCACTAAATTGTCCATGCTGGCCTGGAACTTGTGATTTTCTTGCCTCAGCCTCCCAAGTAGCTGAGATTATAGGCATGTGACATTGTATTGGGCCAATCTCAATATTTTTAATAAGAAAAATCGTTTTGAGAATTTACTTTTTATTGTACACTGTGCTTTACCTATATATTATCTCATTTCATTTCTACAACTACCCCAAACTGTACCAACCTTTGAAGTACTATTTTCATTTTGACTACTTAGGTAAGAAGACAGAAACAATATGTGAATTCCACAATGTCACTTAGCTGGTTCTTGTGAGAACTGCAACTTGAACCTTTACCACTGGTACCAAAAGCATAAATGCTTATCCCACACACTATTTTTACAGATTTTTTTCTTTATTTCTTCCTCAGGAGAAGAGGAGGAAGAGGGTTTCTGATTTTCAGAAAACAAACACAGGTTATAAGAGTTTCCCTCATTAAAATTCTCATTATGTAGTTAAGCAATAACTAAAAAGATTTTTTAACTGGTCAAATGTCTTCACAAGAGTTAGAAAAATAAATGAACTAAATGCCATCTGCTTGGCTAAACTGCTATACAAATATGCAGGTGAATAGTTTGGGTCTTGGGAATACTCCAGATAGTTTTTCCCAGAAGTCATTTTACTGTAGGCTAAATTTATCATGGGTGAGAGTCAGTCATTGCTGCTCTTTCTCAAATGGCTAAATCTGAAGATAAAGGCCTGCGCTTTATGATGTTCCAAAGATGTGGGGCTCTCAGTCTATGTTTTGATTTTGTTATTCTGGTCAGACTAAGCCTAACTGGTTAGAAATTAATAGGTAATCTATAATTTTTATTTATTATTTATCAACTATATAAAAACCTTGCCTCTTCATCTTTTCATCAAAGCATACCCACCTATATTTAAAACTGTTTCATTTGTCATCCCTTTCAACAGCCTGCTTAGCATTTTTAAGCCTACTTCTTCCACTTACTTTTACTTATCATGTACTTATTCTTACACTGCTAATTTTTAATGAGCTATTCCATTATGCTACTGAGCACTTACCTCACAAATTCCCATTTCTCTACTGTGAGGTAATTAAGTTATAATGCTATTACAAAATGGCAAGTACTTTAAAATACTTTCCAGAATACAAACATTATTTAAAATTATTTCCTTAAGAAAAATTTGTAAGAATTGACTTATCAAGTTAAAATCAAATTTTAACTCACCAAGTTCTCGACACAATTGTTTGGCCTCTGAGAAACTGTGCAGTGCCTGGTCGGTTGTGTAGCAGTGACCCCCATACTGGATCCACTGTGACCTACTTCCTTTTGCTGCTGGACATCTTGATGAATATGTGTACAGGGACAACTCTTTTGCTGTGAAAATGTGAGACACAGTTGCAACAATGCACGGCACAGATACTGTCTTTCTACCTAACATTAAATGTCTCTGAAACTCTTGCTTTTGTGGGAAAGAAGTATTTAGCTCAATAAACCTACCAGAGAAAGCCACAGGCCATATTTTATGAATACACATTCCAGTTAGCTTTCTGGAATACCATTTTTAAAACTTACAACCCTAGAAGAGAAAAGTACTTATCTCTCTAATATGGATATAAACTATAGTAAAAACCTAGAAAGAGAGATGGGGGAAAGAAGCAAATATATAGTAAGTAGGCCTGAAACTACTCTAAAATAATTAAATTCTTCTTTTCCATCGATTCCTCTCTCTTTTATTGGTGTATATTTGCAATACATAGTAAATATGCAGATCGTATCTTGTTTCTTTTACTTTCTCTTCCCTCCATGTCCCATCATCCCTCATACCTCCTTGAACTCTTCTTTATTTTGAAGATATAAACCTAAATTTAACTAGACATACAAAGAATTATTTTAGGAGTTACACCTCTAAGTAATATCTTGGTAATTTGGTTTACAAAACATAATCTATAGTATAGCAAAATCTCTTGCAAACCAAGAACAGAGTAGGTATAGTTTCTCAGCTCTTAAACAGAAAAACAAAAGTTTCCACTTGAACTATTTTATTTTTAATTGTGCTATGTAACATGATGAGCCCTTGTAATGAAGTTATTGTCCATTAATGCCCATAATTAATCCCAATAGAAGAGCAATGAGACTGGAAGAGAAATTGTTAACACCTCACGGGTGACACACAGATTAGTTCATTATCTGACATAGTCCCAGTCAGTTATCTCAACCCAGACTAGCATGCATGTGGTGTGCACCTTCTCCCGTAACTGAAAGCTCTTTCTGATTTTTCTCCAGGTTTTGACATGGTGGGATGTCTCTTATTTGTGGTCTCTATGCTTCCAGAAAAATGGCTGCTTGTGTTTCTCTCTTATGAAGAAACTTTTGTGAGGCACTTACTTCTTTCTGCTTCCCTACCTTCTGTTAGAAGCCAGGCTTGATCTTTTGAATTTCAATTACTTGAATGGCTTCTGCCTTTTATTATTTGTCGTGTTACCAGTTTGAGATTTAAGTCTTTCTTTACCTAGAGCCTTAGGTAAGTATTCCAGCTGCTGCTGATCAGAAGCAGTTTGCCAAATTTCTTTGTAAAGTCTATAAAACTCATTGAGGCTGTGATGGAAGCAGACATTAGTATCAAGTTATTGTTTTGCTGGGCTTAACTGTGTGTAGCTTCACTGGATGCAAAGCAAGCTGAACCACTGGCCACCATGGCATTCTTAGGTCTGGTGGACTTTTCTGAACTACTTTTTAAAAAATTTTTCTCACAGTAGAATCAAATAGAGGTAACTTATCTTTAAATTCTATTTTTTTCTAGTAGTCTGTAGCTGGGGTGCCTTGGATTGCATACATTCTTCATCTTACCTATTCTTCAAGAAATTTTACTTTGAAATTGTGCACTTTTTAAACAAATAGGGGCCTATACTGTGGTAAGTTTGCTATATTCCTGTCCAAAAAGATCTAATTTTTTTGTACTGTGGTGAAACACTCATCACATGCAATTTAACATGTTATCCATCTTTAAGTGTATAGTTCAGTGGCATTATATAATCCACATTTTAGTGCAACCATCACCACTATCACTGAAACTTTTTCATCTTGCAAAACTGAAACTCTATACTCATTGAAAAGTGACACCTTATGTTGGGAAAACTGTTTATGTTTCTGCATAAGAATGAAACTGGACCCTTATCTCTCACCCTGTGCCATACTAAAATCAAAATGAATCAAAAATCTAAACATTAAAACAGAAACATTTTATCTTTTGGAAGATAAAATAGGTAAACCACTTAAAAGCACAGGTGTTGAAAACAATTTTCTAAACAACATCAATTGCACAAGAAATAGCAACAAGAATTAAGAAATAGGATTATATCAGACTAAAAAGTTTATTTATGTAAGAATCTGTCAATTTACATACAATCTGTAGGTTGTACGTAGAGACAACCTACAGAATGGAAAAAATTTTTGCAAGATACTCCTGAGACAGAGGACTAATATTTAGAATATACAAAGAACTGAAAAAAAATTAAATCACCTAAAATTAAAAAACCAGTTAGGAAATGGGCAAGAGAAATGAACAGATACTTCACATAGGAAGAAATACAAATGGTGAACAGATAAATGAAAGAATGTTCAACATCTCTGGCTATTAGAGAAATGAAAAGTAAAACAACTTAAAGATTCATTCCATCTTTCTCTGGAAAGAATGACAGTAACTAGGAAATCAAGCTACAACAATGCTGGTGCAGCTGTGGTGAAAAAGGAACCCTCCTTCATTGTTGATAGGAATGTAAACCAGTACAACCACTATAAAAATCAGCATGATTATGTTCCAAAGAACTGAAACTAGAAATTCCATAGGACCCAGCTGTCCTCCTGCTAGGTATTTTCCCCAAAAAGCTTAGGTCTTCATACTACATCATACAATAGCAATATATTTATATTGCAATATATTTATAGCATCATACAATAGCAATATATTCATATTTATATTGCAATATATTTATAGCATCATACAATAGCAATATATTTATATCAGCACAAATTTTCTTTTTCTCCCTCCCCTCCCTCCCCTCCCCTCCCCTCCCCTCCCCTTCTCTCTCTCTCTCTCTCTCTCTCTCTCTCTCTCTCTCTCTCTCTCTTTTTCTTTCTTTCTTTCCAGGGATGGAACTCACAACACTTACAAAGAATTTTGTCTCACTCAAATGAGATTTTTTTCTTTATTTCTTCCTCAGGAGAAGAGGAGGAAGAGGGTTTCTGATTTTCAGAAAACAAACACAGGTTAAAAGAGTTTCCATCATTAAAATTCTCATTATGTAGTTAAGCAATAACTAAAAGATTTTTTAACTGGTCAAATGTCTTCACAAGAGTTAGAAAAATAAATGAACTAAATGCCATCTGCTTGGCTAAACTTGTCCCTTTCTATCCATGGATAGAATGGATGGATAGAAAGGGACAAGGGGATATAAATCTCTTGCTATAGGGAAGTGGTCCAAGGGAACAGGGTGAGGAGGATTAAGGGAAGGGAAAATAAGAAGAATAAAGCTATGCCATACACAGTATCCTAATAACCTCAATTAATATAAACACTGTAGGCCATAACATGAGTTAAGACAAATAATATCAAGAAGTATGAAAAAGGAGATAGGAGAACCAGTAGAGAGGGAAGGAGGGGGAAGAGAGTTTAAAGAAAAAAACTAACGAGCTGTAATATGCATATGTAACGACTCCTAAGATGATTGTAAACAGCACGAATTACAAACATGTACTAATAAAAAATAAATTAAAAAAAATTTACAAAAAGAAAAAAAGTAACCCCATAAACTGCATTCCCTGTAAGACCTAATAACTACCACTCTACTTTCTACTTCAATGAATTTTAGAAAGTCTAGGTACCTCATATAAATGAAATCACACAGTATTTGTCTTTTTGTGATCATATATTTCACTGAGTATAATAATGTGATCAAGGTTCAGCCACACTGTAGCATATGTAGTATGTATTGTAGCATACAGCATGTGTTTCTATGGTTGAATAATATTCTTCTCTGTATATATGTGTGTACATAACATTTTGCTTGTCCATTCAGCTAGGGACAGACACTTGAGTGACTTCCATCTTTTGGTTATGATGAATTATGTTGCTATGAACATGTTCTACAAAACCTATTTGGGTCTCTGGTTTTGGGGGGCTTTTTAGCAAGAAGAGGGCAGAGTCTGCTAAGCTGTCTGGGTTGAATTTAAACAGTGAACTTGCAGTCCTTTCACCTCAGCCTCCCAAGTAACTGGAATTTTAGCATGTGACACTGTACCAACTTGAGTCCTTGTTTTTGATTCATTTGAATATATACCTGAAAGAGAATTTGTTGAATCATATGGTACTATAATCATATACTTTTGAGAAATTACTATACTATTTTCCACAGTGCCTATACCATTTTACCTTCCTACCAGCCTTATGCATTTATTTATTCTGTCAACATCCTCATGTATTCCAATAGTTTTTTTAAAAATTCCATTTATTTTCTGTGCCTAAAAACTGAAAAGGCAGTCCTTGACTGCACCTTTAAAGAAGTATCTCAGCTTTTGAAAACACTGCTATATGCAAATAATGTTGCAAAAAATATATGCAAAAAAATTCATATAGGAAAATTTACCTAGTTGATACCATGACTAAAAGTCTCTGGGAACAAATTATCTGAAAGGTTTTATCACACTTGTTTCTATTTACAAAGTATCAAAAATTATTTTTATGGAATTTGTGAATAACCCTTGTTTAAAAGCTATAAAAATTTCTTTGCCTATGTAGCCATGTCCATGAGTATCACATTTTTAGTGAATTCATAGTTATTTAAAATTAAGCCTTACATTTTGTAGATTTATAACAAATAGCACCATCCTTAACAGAGTTGCATTTTTCATGTTTCCAAATTCCTTTTGGATCCAAAACCACACAATTTCCAGGAGATTTTTGATTTTTCCATGGAATGTAGTCAAGTGTACTGCCATCAGACCATTCAAAACTTGATTCGCTTCCCTGTTTAAAAAGTAATAGAGATAACCAGAGCTCTGATATATGACTTCAGAAAAAGAACACAAAGGACAATATAAATGCACTTTAAGAAACATTGGCATTGAGGATTATTTGCTTGCAAATACTGCAGCTCTAGACCTATCTGTGAAATCAGAGATTTACTTTGATATGCTGGGACATTTGCCATGATTCTTTTCTTTTCTTTTCTTTCTTTCTCTTTCTTTCTTTCTTTCTTTCTTTCTTTCTTTCTTTCTTTCTTTCTTTCTTTCTTTCTCTTTCTTCTTTTTTTTTTTTTTTGACAGGGTCTCACTATGCAGTTCAGTCTGGCCTGGAAACTCACTATGTAGCTCAGGTTGCTCTTGAATTTGAAGAGATCCTCCTGGCTCAGTCTCCCAGGGCTGGGATTACAGGGGTGGGCCACTACACTTGGTTCTCCACATGACACTATTTAAGTAGGACTTAAAGTCTGACTTCAAAGTCAGACACAGAATTACTATACTCTGGATCCTTCTTAAAACATGAGTTTATGCACTGCTTTAAATGACATTCAAATGGGTTCAATTTATCACAATTACAGATTTACAATCCTAACATTCATGTTGTTTTGAATATTGTTTGCTGTTTCATAGTTTTGTGGTTTGGATGTCTGGCTCCATTTCTGACATTACAGAGGCCATCAGGGAGCAGGGGCCTAGAAAATAGTTCTCAAGAAACTCAAAATGGAAAGACTACTTTTGATTATTCCTTGAATCAATCCTAACTTGCTACCATTTCTTTATTTCCTCTACTTTATTCTAAAGATTAAATACAGCCTACAATTTTAATCTCAATAGATGACTATTTTGTAAACCAGACATGATTATAAGTACATACATATACTAACTGACAGGATTCAAATGGTGCATATAAACAAATAGCTTTGTTTATCAGCAGACTAATCTTAAGCAGTGCTAATTTCTAAAGGGAAAAGTTGGAAGAAAATGTATGTCTATAAATCCTAACCCATTGGGAATTCAAGGCCAGCCTAAACCATATAGTGAAACTCTGCCTCAACCCCCCACCAAAAAAAACCCCAAACTCCCCCAAACCAAAAAAAACCTCCTTAAAAAACAAGAAACAAAAAACCAAGTTAAGAATTTTTGTTGGCAAATTACATTAAATTTATGTATTAAAATCTCAATGAAAATATTACCCTGATATTACAGATGAAAAAAGAGGTACAAAAGTTAAATTGCTCATGAAAACCTAACACATAAGTGGAAGAGCCGTTCTTAGCACTGAAACACAGGTTTTCCTGATTCTATTTCCTTCACACTAGCTATGCAATTGGTCTTCTCCAAATAGGCAGAGAGGTGCTGTTGAGATATGAATCCACTGGGCTATGTGATGGCTTGTCCATTTGCATCTATATGTACATTTTACAAAACTAAGTTTTATAAAACTAAATTTTATTTGTAGCATGTTGTTAATGGTAAGAAAGCACTATGCTGTGTGAACAGAATCCAAGGACTTAACCAGATATTTTACTTTGAGTTAGTATTTTTTGCTCAGATTTCCAACCTTCGAAGTAACAAGCAGGTTTAGAAAATTTATGAAAAACAGAACAAGACTTACGTCATGACTTGACAGTCCAACCCATAGTGGAAATCCATCACGCTTTACAATATCTTCCAGAAAGAGCTGGCCATTTTGGTTATGAACACTTGCCAAATGACCTCCACTTTGAGAACATGTGTTTAATGCTTCATACCACGTTACCTTTTTCTGAATCACATTATAAACACCATCTTCATATGGAATAAACTGTGGCAGAGTAGTATTATATTGTTCCTTGTAGTCAACTATAATATTTTAAAAAGTGTTAATCATTAAAGTATTTTAAATACACATTTTGAATAAAATGAAAAAAATCACTTACGTTAAATGAAACTGAATTTATTATTTGTAAGAGGGATCAAACACAAATGTTATTTTTCTTTTGCCACAGAACATAGAATAGACTCTTAAATATTATAATCGTCTGGTTGATTTTTTACAAAGGCATAAACACAGTCTTTATTTAAAAGTGCACATAATACACTGGAGATAGAAAACAACAATGCCTGAAATGATAGCAAAACTGTTACCCACTAGGGTATGTGAGATTAACTATAATGAAGAGATTTATCTGCATTAGAGATTTTAGGATATCTGCTTGAAATACCAGATTGGAGGGTTAGGGGAAATTGAGACTAAAGAGAAACAAGTTATTCAGAAAGTAAGGAAGTGTTGAAAACAAGTAAAGAACAAAGCAGCAATGTTGAGGGTGTTCCAAAGGGACGCTGAAGCCAAAGGAAGAGCTCCCAATGGTCAAAGCTGGAATAAACTGCGCAAAATATTAAGCAATGTAGTTTGTTGGATAATAATCCAAAGCATAAAATAAATAACAATGAGTTCACATGAGAATTAGAAGGTTAGAAGAGACTTAAAATAAAAACAAGAAAAGTAGAAAGATAGGCTAAAAACAATAAAAAACAAAACCACAGTGACTGAGGCTATTAATAAATGCCTGCATATATTTACTTTTGTGAGAACAGATAAATCTATTCAGAATCCCAAAAAATCTATACAGTCACTTCCTACCACAGGAAGGTGGGGGATAATTTTCCACCCTGTAAGTAGAGGCTGAATGTAATAGTCTTTACAAAAAAGTACAATATGGAAAGGGGGAAAAGAGTTGCTTTACAGTAGAGAAATCAAAAACTCACTTGGGCCAACTGATTAAGGTTAAAATCATTGGTGATAGACACCTTTATAATATACACGATTCACATCATTTGATGAAAAGGACTCCTTCTATCTGTAGTTTTTCCCTCTCACTGAAAAACCTCACTTTAATTGTGAGAAAAACATTAGGTAATGCAAAGTGAGTGATAATCTACAAAATACATGCTTAGTTCTCCTCAAAACTGCCAGTATCATAAAAAACACGAAAAATCTGAAGAAACAGTATAAACAAGAAGAGCTTATGACTGAATGTAACGCAGTATCTTGGATAGATTGCTGAATAGCAAAAGGATATTAGATAAAACTAAAGAAACATGAAAAATGTATCAAGCCAGGGATTTAGCTCAGCAGCATAAGGGCCTGTCTTGCAAGTATGGGGTTGTGAGTTCAATCCCTGGTACAAAAAAAAAAAAAAAAAAGTATCAAAATCAGTTACTTAGTTGGGACAAATGTAAGTAAAAATTTTATTTAAAATGAAAAAAAAAAAAAAAACCACACCAAGAAAACGGAGAGCTTCTTGGCAGGAAGAAAACACAAATAAAGGAAGAAATATGAGGTCGGACCAACTTCACACAGAGGACAATTAAGAGATCAGTCTCACTAAGAAAAAGATGCTTAAGGAGCAAGAATGGGGAAAACATGGAGGCTAGGAGAAGACCTAGAATTAGGAACAGAGGCTAATTTCTAAAGTCTCAAAAGTTTACATGTACTCAAAGTACTCAAAGTAACTGAGAATAGGGAATCGTTGATACAAAGGGTCTCTAGGATGCTGTTGTGCAGCACGGTGAAGGATGCCATTATCATAGGCTCTTTGCCAGCAGATGGCTCAGAGAAAGGTGGCAGTGATAGTTAAGTGGTGAAAATTGTAAATGTAATGTCCACTTTAAAACAGACTTATTTAAGTATTAGGCAAGGTTGAAAGGTATTCATTTTTCCTGGAATGTCAAAATTCTACCTGAACAAATTTTCTTATTTACCAAAATCTTGTGCATTTATCAAGGTCCCACCAAGTGTCACCTTGTGAAGACTTCCCTTGTTTTCATTAATCACTTTTATCTTTGCAAAATAATCTAAGACAAAGCTAATTTTTTGTTTTATTTTGTGTCTTTTTTAAAGCCAAAAAAAAAACCTCCATAAAAGCAATGGTACAAAGTTTCAAAACTAGATTGCAGGAGATTAACAATGATTAGTACATTGCGTATTGTTATCTTTAAAGTAGTTGCTCATATTACAAGATATAAGCTACTTTTGATAAAGAAGTTATGTTGTCTCCTATGCGGGCTCTGCAGCACCTCACATGGAACTGAATAAAGAGAAAGTACTCAAAAAAACCACTGCATAATTCATACTAGTGGTACACGTGGCTTGGCATTCTTCCTCCCTAGAGTGGAAACTTTACCTCCATATACTTACCCATTTCAATTTTACAAGCAAGAATGCTGTGCTGGTAAAAAGGAAGTACTTCTTCAATAACATTAAAGGTTCGAATATCCCAGAAGCCATCAACACTCAAACCAGCCAAAAACTTGCCATTTTTTACAGTTGGTCTTCCTGCTCTCCAGTGTGTATATGACAGCATGGTTTTATCAAACCACATCAGGGAATTATCTAAAGAAGAATTGCATTTTTTTTCTATGCTCAGAGATTATTTTAAGCATTATAGTTATAAGGTTAATATTTCATGTGACTAATTCTCTTTCTTCTTTTCCTACCTTCTACATGGTTATATGATTTATGTATCTCATCAAAATATTTTATGATTATATCAGTAAATCATATTTATTTTTAATTTGGAAATATAAATTATAACCATGAAAATAAAAATTTACATATAATTCCATCATTCAATAATTTAATATTTTGTTATTTTCCATCAACTATCCATTTCTCTTACATGTTTAATTGCAATGGGAATGAACATAACTATTTTGCAAAAAATCATTCATTTATTACATATTAGTGAGATAAATCTCTGGACATAAGTAGTATACAATTGTGCATACATATGGTTAACTTTAAGATGAAAAGCATATTCAGTGACAATATTTAATTCAGTCTTCTCAACAAACAGTGCTGAATAACCAGATAAAGTTGAGCTTTTGCTGTCACTATTCACTAAAAGAAATTCAAAATACACCACAAACCTAGAAGTAAGAGCTAAAACTACAAAACCCTTAGGAAAAAAGTCTTCATGACTCTGGTAGACGAATCTTTGTCAGAGATGGCACAAGTGGCAAAAATAGATAAATAATACTAGATAAAAGTGAAAAACCTTTGTGCCATCAGGAAAGTGATGGGAGAAAATATTTCCAAATCATTTAGTGTTTTATACCTTGATTAGGGTTTTATATTTAGAATAAAGAATACTTAAAATTTAACAATAAAAATACAAAGAGCTCAACTAAAAAAATAGGTAAAAGATCTAACTAGTGATTTCTTCACAGATGATATACAAGTAATCAATAAGTACATGAAAAGATGCTTAATATCATTAGCCACCAGGGAAAAACAATAAAAACCTCTATGAGATATCATTTCTCATTCATTTGAATAGAGATTATATAAAAAAAGACAGCTAAACACAAATGTTGGCATAGATATGAAGAAATCAGAACTCTCATATACTGGTATTAGAAATGGAGAATGTACAGGTACTTTCAAAAATGCTCTGGCAGTTCTTCAAAGAGTGAAAAGACTCAGCAATTCCATAGGAAGTTGCATACCCAGTATGTACACACAAGAGAAATGGAAACACATGTCTACACAAAAATGTGCAAATGAATGTTCAGAGAAGCATTATTCATATCACCAAAAATATGAAAACAACCTGTCTACCAACCAATAACTGTATAAATAAAGTGTATATCCACAAAATGGAATATAACTCATCCACACCAAGTAATAATGTATTGATACATGCTATAATATGGATAAATCTTGAAACATTTTTGCCATATTAAAGAAGCCAGCCACCAAAAATCACAATATTATATGATCTCATTTATTATAGAAATGTCTAGATTAGGCAAATTGTAAAGAAGAAAGTAGATTTGCAGTTGCTTGGAAACTGGTGAGAATGGGGAAGGAAATGTTAAGGGATACCTTATTTCTTTTTGGGAGTAGTGATGATTATACAACTTAATGATTACACTAAAAAATTTAATTGTACACATCAAATGGCTGAATTGTTTGATATGGGAATATGTCTCAAAGAGTTCAAAAAGTTTCTGAGCCAATTAAAATTGTAGGTCCATATGAACAGTGATATTGTCTGCACATACTGATGGTTGTCCTGGATATTTCTACCTTTTGCTGATTACCAACTCCCAAAGCAGCACACCTAACCACTGCTTACATCAGTGATGCAACAGAAATACTGTGCAAGTGATTTACGGCCCACTTCTGTACTGGGGATGGAAACCAGGACCTTCACACTGAGCTATATCTTCAGCCCTTTTAATTTTTATTTTGAGACAGGGTTTCATTAAGTCACCAAGTTGCTCAAACTGGGCTGCAACTTGCCCTGCCTCAGCCTCCCAGGGGGCTTGAAATGATGTGCCTGACTAATTTATTTTTTGCTCCATCCTTTATATCACTTTGTGTTCCCCAAATCCTTGTTCCTTTTCTCAAACTAAAGTTGTTGGTTTTCTTCTACATTCAATATGCAGTGATGTATTTCTAAAGTTACTCTAATATTCACTTTTTAAAAACCTGACTTGAAGTATCTCTTGGGTGCCATGTTGTATTAGTATTTTTTATTCGTGGCCCAACTGTAAAAAAGTCAGAAGGTTTCCAAAAACAAAATTCTTTGTACAGGTGCTACACAGAATTAAATATTCTGTAAGTATTTTGAAGTAACTAAAAACACTGACTTATGGATATGAATTTAGTAAGAATTAAATTTAAGCCAGATTCACTGTTTACTTAAAATGTCTTTCTCATATGCCTGTATATTTTAGTAAAAATTTTATTACCCATGTATTTTATTAAAAAATTTAAAAGATGTCTTCATATCTGAAAATATTTTTTTGTTTATGAGCTGCCAAAGCAAGCACTGAAAATGCTTTTCCAGAATATAGAAAACACTTTGTTTCTGATAACTATAAAGTATGTCAGAGGGTACAGTTTAAGTCTACATCATGGGTTTGTTATTGGGTTTGTCAGTACAAGACCATTGTTTCTTCAATCACTTTCAGGTAAAGCCTACAAACTTTCCATCTCATTTCTGTCCATTTTTTCCCTCTACCCCTAATTTCACTTGATCTTAGCCAAAAGGCCGAGAAGCTATCTACTCCTAATTTAGTGCAATTGAAGAAAAGACTCAAGCCAACTAAGTCCTACTGTGAAGAATTTATGTTCAAGTGGGTACACAAGTCTTATCTATTACTTAATAGCTTAATCACAAATTCATCTGCAAGTAATAAACATTTAGGGACAATCTTGGCAATCATAAGAAACAGGTTAGATAGCAAATAAAAAGCCTGCTTTTTAAAATGGTCAGATTTGAGTGCAGTAATTTAGTTTCTTTCCTACACTTCTAGTTCACTGTCTAGTACCCTTATTAAACCCCTATCAGGGAAAATGTATGCTTTTCATGATTTATGTCCATCAAAGTATGAAAATATTTTTTTCTTAATTTTGAAATTTCCAGTTTTCATGGCATCTCTGAGTATGTTCTTCACTCTAAATCCATATTAGATTTGGTGTTTTTAAAAAATTATAACACTGGACATGATAGCACATGCCTATAATACCAGCATCCAGAAGGCTGAAGCAGAATGTTCAACATAAATTCAAAGCCAGTATGGGCCACACAGGGAGTTCGAGGTTAGCCTGAATGAGATAGTGAGACCCTGTTTCAAAAAGGAAAAAACTGTACAAATAATATTTTGTATTCATGCCATTTCATTCAAATTTCATATCCCACTGTCAGATCAGGAGTCTCATTTTTATGTTGCATACCATATGTATACCTCAAGACAATGTTATAAACCTTAGGTACAACATTAATAGAAAGTGATTCTGTTTTCATTTATCCCATATAGTAAGGATATAAAGTAAGTATTGCAGATTTGTATGGGAGTGTGGTCATTTTTAGTTAGTCTTAAGTTGCTTGAAGGAAGACTGGGGAAAGGGAATTATTGTTCTCCATTTAACTGTAAGGTTGGTGGGAAAGTATAATAATGACATTGGTAGAGGTATGAAAACTGTCATGTATGGAATTAAGTACATGATTACACTATTTTTTTTTTTTTGCAGTTCTAGGGATTGAACCCAGGGCTTCAGAAATGCCAGATGAATGTTCTACTACTGAGCTACATTCCCAGCCCCTATAAGCTTATACTTTTGTATACTGATACTTTGAAGAACCATACTTTTGTAGCTTGATAAGTAGGTTATAGAAAAGTAATAATAAAGCAGAAGAAACTGTTACATTTACAACTTACTTTCATAAGTTACCCCCAACATGACCCATGAAGCCATATAGTTGAAGTGCAGAAGTTGCTCAAGAACAAACGCATTCTCTTCTTCATCTCGAATATTTAGAATATGTGATCTTGAATCTGTTAAATGAAAAATGGTCAATAGGCTTTATAATTACTTATGCAGAACTCTTTATTTTGCCCATGACATTTAGAAAGTATTCTTTCCTAGTTTAATATTTTTCAAAACTTGATAATGGAAAAACAAACATGTAAATTTAAATTATCTTATTGTACAAAATAGGTTCTCAAATTTTCAAACAATTTGGTGTTAAATTTGATCTTATAGTGTAGTAGAAAAGTAGTAGCTAACCAATTTTCACTTTGCTTTTATCTTAATATCCACTTTTATGCTTTTTAACGTGATTTCCTTTTAAAGAAGAATCCATCTTGTTTACACACATGAAGACAGACTAATTCTCAACTGGGTGAGTAAAGAAGTTACTCATATACTTTCCCTTTTAACTAATCACATATTTTAATAGACTTTAATTGATAATGTCAAAATTAGAAGCTAAAAACTTTTGAGATTTAGTTACTAGTATTAATTAGAAATATTTGTAACAGGCGACTTTTAAAAAGAATTAGCAAAACAATACATGATGACAGTAGAATATACTTACTCATTTTTTGGCATTTGGAATGAACTTCGTCCTGTGTCATTACTGTATGTCTATTGTTTGTTAACATGAAATTGTAGCAAGAGTTTTGAAATGGTATCCATGGGGTATTTAGAACAGGAGATGGACATTTAACTTTGTCAACTGGTTTAACCTCAGTCTCATCTAGAAAAAATAGTTGATTGTAAGAATTCTAATTTGAGATATAATGTTAACTCCTGTTTGTAGTCGTTAGCTTGAATATATAGGAAATATTCAAGTAACCTAGAAATAATAGCCTGCTAGTGCTTCTACTCTGTTTATGCTCAAATATAACACATAGGAAGCTTGATTTTTATAGGGACTAAACTGTTTATAGCCATTTTCTTAGCTCAGCTATGGCAAAGAAAACTGTAAAAAAGGAGGTGCTTTTAGGTTAAATGCAGTTTCTGCCTTCATGCATTATCAAATGTCAAGTGCAAGGGGTGACCTCAGAGAAACTATACAAACATATTAATTAATAACAGGTTCCTAGCTATAACTTTGAGAATTTATTTTCAAACTTTTGCTTACTGATATCTCCAATTTTAAAGGAACATTTTAATGAAATACTTGATGTTCTAAGTTATTACTTTCAGCAAATCAAACAGAAGTATCATTTATACTTTAGCCACTGGAAAATCTGTTCTTTTCATTTTATTAAAAGGCTGTACATTCCAGATGATACAAATATAGATATGCCTCACTCAGAATAAATAAAACTGACTTAATATGTAGCTGTAAAGGTCATTAAGTATCTTTCCCATCTCACAAAAAATCCCTTTGTCAGTGACATAGTGTGTTCTCTCCACTACAAACCCTCAAATATGGGCCCCTGATGATTGAAAACCACTTTCTTTTGATTGAGCTAGAGATGGCATACCTGACTCAGGCTGAGTCCATCAGAGGCTAAGAATGTGAAAAGTGGAATTCAGAAATCATGAACTCATCTCCAGTAATAGCATAAGTAAAAGTTGCAGAGCCGTCATGTTCCACTATGTGCAGAGAAGCAGAAAGCATATAAAGAACAGGGTGCAGACACACAGAGAGAAACAGAAATGACAGATGAAAGGGCTCATATATGGGTTCCTAGTTTCTGTTCCCCAGGAAGCTTAGCTCTATCTCTATTGGCGTGTGCGCACGGAGGGGGTGTGGGGGTGGGGGTGGTCCTAAATTTTCCTGTTGGCTTAACCTGAGTTAAGGCTGCTGGTATAACTTGCAGCAAACTTAATCTTAACAGATGCTCATGAAAGTATGTTAGCAGCTCATTTTAAGTATTATGAAAGAGTTCCTGCAAAAATAAGTTTTCTGAGACAATACAGATACAATGTATATATAAAAGGAGGCTGAGTCACAATGGGACTTTAAATACCAATTAATTAATAAGAAACTCAAAGTATAAATAAAGACCAAAATAAAAGATAATAGGAAGCAGGGAGAACTTTTTCAAATGGAAAGGAGAACAAGAGATGGAAGGAAGAGGGATAGGAAAAGGAATTTTTTCAAAAAGTTGAAGAAAAAAATGGAAATAGAGCTTTTGCAAATGGGAAGAGGAACAAGAGTTGAAGAGAACAGGAAGGGAGGCGAGGCGAAAGGGGACAAAAATAAGAATTAAGACTGTTATGCACATGTACAAACTTCCCACAATAAATGTAATCATTATGTACTGCAAACGTCTACTAATAAAGAAAAAAAGAAAATGTGGAATTTACACAGAATGGAGTATTACTCTATCATAAAGAAAGATAAACTTGGGTCATTTGTAGGAAAATGGGTGCACTCTGAGACCATATTAAGTGAAATAAATCAGACACACAAGTTTCTCTTATATGAGAAATGAAAATTATAAATAAAAAGAAAAACAAAAGATAGATGATAGGAAGTAGGAAGATGGTATTTTTGAAATGGCAAGGGGATCAGGAGATGGGGAGGAAGGGGATGAAAAAAGGGATTAAGATGTGTGATATTCATGTACCAACTCCATGCAAGCAATGTAAACATTATGCACTGCAAACATGTGTTAAAAAAATGAAAATGAAAAAAATAAAAAAAGTTAATGTTGTCAGCTGATAAAAAAGGTCAATATGCCTAAAATAAAAATTAATGACAAAATACTTAGTAATTCTACTTGAATGCAAATTTTTGCAACAAATTTTCTTGTAAAAAGAATATGGTTATAATTTCTTCATAATTATAAAACCAGATTTTTCAAAACCACTGCCCCAAAAAATTCTTATGAGACTGATTATTTACGAATTAGAATAACTGAAATCCACATACTTCCAGGATAGTAGCAAATAGCACCTGGTTGATCATCATTGCAATCAGCTGTTTTCCAGAATCCATCAGTATCTAATATCACACAGTCTTCAAGTTGTTTGCTATTTTCAGCCCAGCGACTAAAATGAAGACGTTTCCCATCTGACCAACCAAAGTTGTTCTCATCCTGTAAGTGACAGAAATACAGTTTCAAGTGGTGATATTCATATTATTCCTTTTTTATTATTTTGACACATATGATTAATCTAATGACTTTTGATTTTGTTTTATATTTAACACACACATGCTTTACATTATGTGTTAGGGAATTATGTGAAGTATTTTATGAATATTGACTTGAAGTTCTGTGATTGTATTAATTTTAAGGATGAGGAAGGGGAAGGTTTGTAACATGCAAATCACATAGAAAATAAACTGCAGTTTTGGATTTCCAATCCAGGCCATCAGTCTCTAGAGTCTGTGTCTAACCTAGTGCTTTCCTGCCTCACACATCATCCGAATGGTTGGTTGCTGGAAAACAGAAAGCACTGGAGAAACCATGACATAGTGGAAAGAACATGGGCTTTAGAGCTAAGGGTACCTGGTTTTATCCTGGTGTGGTTGTTTACCTGCTTTTGACCCACAAGTCTACTTTTCCATATGCTACAATCATCTATTTTGTTCTTGTTTTGAGAAGGTCTTACTATGTTACCCAAGGTGGCCTCAAATTTCTGGGTTCAAGTGATCCTCCTCAACCTCCCAAATAGCTGGGATTACAGGTATTGCATCTATGCACTTGGCAAAAAACATTGTTTTGTTTGTTTGTTTTGGTAGTGCTGAGGATTGAATTTAGGTTCCCCTGCCTGCTAGGGAAACACTCTATCAATGACCTATACCCCCATCCTCTAGAAGTGGGCACACATGTTTTTTCTATAATAAGGGCTTCCCTACACCCCTATATTGAGTTAGGATTTAGAGTGGGCACAGAAGCCCAGGTTGTGGGGTTATGGTTGTGGAGCAAAGCCTTGTCTGAACTTCCCCCATAGTGCTACCAGAAAGCCTTACAGAACCAGTTTTGGCCTAGTGGAACCACTGAGCTAAACTTTCCTTAGTCCTGAGGCAATCTGCATCACTAGTTTATTGGGAACACTGACAAAAGCCACACACAGGCTCTTTAGGGAACCCTAATCAGCAAACGCCACTAGCTGTTTCACCCTGAACCATTTCAGTTCTGTTGTAAACTTGAGGTCTCAGACATGGCTCTCTGGAAGTGTGATTTTTGCTACAGTATGGTCCATGCTGGCCTGGATTCTTCTTCTTGCACTGTACTCGCTTTAGAACTTCCATTCCATCACTGATAAATCCTTTCATACCCTCAAGTTCTTTACTGAATATGCAGTCTTTTAAGACTATAAAATATCTCTTTATCGAATTCTTGGCTTTTGTTGACCTTAGTTTAAATCTGGATTTTTTGAAGGAATAAAATATCTTTTTAATACCCACAAGAAAAGGCTGTTTGTTTTTGCATTTTCAAACACTAACGAGGTATAAGAAGAGGATAGTAGGTATTTTTATTTCCTTCAGTTACTCTCTTTTGTTTTATGCCCATGTTATGACTGCTGATTTCCAGAATCTTTGCCTCTTTTTGGTATTCATGAGAACTTGGGCCTTTGTCTTTTTCAACATTCCCTAAGATGTCCTGATGTCTTCTTGGCTTTGCCACTGACTTAGGCACTTCTTAAATGTTTAAAAGACCCACCGCTAGGACCACACTCTGGACTTTATCCAACTCAGAACTGCTGCACTTCAGGTACATTAGACAGGCTTTGCTTCAGGCCAACACCAATTCCTGCATGAATTTATATAAAACAACTGGCTTCTCCATCCCTAGAACACTTGTATTCTCCTAAAACTTAATTAAGTTTCATTTTATTTTAGGAAAAAATCTTACATTCTTACTATTTCTTTATTTTTTATTTTTTGTCTTTTTGAGGCAGGATCTCATTATGCAGTTTTTCAGGCTGGTCTTGAGCTCATTTTGTGGCCTAGGCTGGTCTCAAACTTGCAGTGATCTTTCTACTTCAGCCTCCCAAGTGCTGGGATTACAGGAGTGTGCCACCACACCTAGCCAACATTCTTACTATTTCTTACTGTTAAAATCTTTCAATGTCTTCCCACTGCTTTCAACACAAAATGCTATTTATTAATATCCCATCATGTTCCAAAGATTTAAGGCACCTTTGAAAGATATATAATGAATAGCTACACAAAATAAGTTAAAATTAAGAGTAAAAGGAATAACAGATAAAGATTGAAAACAGAATATCAAAAAAGACCACTAGCATTAAGTGGAAGAAAGAAGACACAAAACAGTATGTTTACACCTGTTAAAAATATGTGCACATCAAAAAATAAATTGGAGGATATATACCAAAATACTAAATCACATTTATATTTGGTTACTTGAATAACGGTGACTTCTCATTAAACAATGTTTTAAATCAAAGTGACTCCTCCTCCTCCTCCTCTTCTTCCTCCTCCTTATTCTTCTTTACTGGAGATTTAACTAATGACCTCATGCTTGCCAAGCAGGTGCTGTGCCACTGAGCTATATATCCCTGGCCCCTTCTTCTAATTTACTACATTTTATAGTTTTTCTACAGTGACAATATTGCTTTTGTTTCAAAAGATTAGAGGATTTAAATCTTTTCTTTCAAAAAATTCCTTGAGCAAAACAAAGAAATGTAAACAATTTATTGCTACTCTCACAACAGACATAATACGAGGTCTCCCAGAATACTAACCACTGCTGAGAAAGCATGGAAAAAGCATGTTGTGCAGGAGTGGGTGCCAAGGCTGGAAGAGCAGCTCTCAAGGGTCCTGGATTGATCTGGGGGTAAGTTTTAGTAAACTCGCAGCCCCAGAGAGATTATTCTTCAAACCATTTCTAAACGATGCTTTTAATTGAGCTCCTGAAAATTCTTTGTATTTTTTTTTGTTTGTTTTTAAAATACATTCTTTATTTCTATTCTGGGTTTGTGCTGGGACTAAACTGTTTTCAATCATATGTTTTTCCATATAGCACTAGACCCATTTTGGTATGTTGGGATATATATATGAGGGTTGAGAAGAGAGGTGAATATGCTTACAATGCCAAGAATATGACAGCTTTTTCAAAACAGGAGAAAAAAACTTCCCAACAGCTTTCTTAAAAAAGGAAAAAACAATTCCTGTATTTGATTACAGCTAAAGCTCAGCTGCATACCAGTTGTTTGTATTGCTTGGACTTAGGTTAGTACTAGGAATTCACAGGAGACTGATACCGTATTCTTTGCTGGGCTGTGGAATGAATAAGAAGTACTCCGGTCACCTACCCAGGGGCAGAACTTGATATGGGAGACACTATTCTAATCTCTTTTTAGAGCAGCCTAACTTTTCTCTGCTGATTTGAAAGTGACAGAAAACTCCCTTGAACATGGTCCATAGCACTGAGACACCTCCAGTTCCATTTGAGGTTTTAATTCTTTCCTTCCCATGTTTTCACTGGCTGAGGAGATATGAAAGCTCTTTATTCTAGCTTAATAAAATAAAAAGAGGTGATCAAGTATTTATAGACACTAGAATCTTTTCTTCACCTACCCAAGATCTTTCATTTGGGGGAAGATAACAGACACAAAGACCCCACATTCATGAAATAAACTGGAGTAAGACTTTAAAATCTTCAATTCCCTTTAGTGTATGAGAGACACTATCCACAATAAAAACGTTCCACCCCATTACTCAGTCCTGGTGATGGAGACTGAAGCCTTACGTCTTGACTGGAGAGTCCAATCCAAAAGGAAGAGTTCCAGAGCACAACCTGCACTGTGAGGAAAGCCTGCTGGTAGGGGTCAGTGATGGTTACCAGGTGCATTTTCTCCTTTGCACACTCCCTTTGTGCATTGTACCAAGTTAGCGTCTTTGGGATTATTTTGTACAGGTTATTTAAGTATTTTATAGTCTCTGAAGTGTTCTTCAAAGGCCGTCTATCTTTAACTTCTGTGTATAAAAAAAAACAAAAACAATTATAACAACAATAACTCCCTATACTTTAAAAGTCATTGGTTAGTTTTTCAGATTTCTCATGTTACTGATCTGCTTTAGGTATTACTTGCCTACTTATTTATTTTAGATTTTGCATGGGAGAATTAGGCATGTTTTGCTGCATAAGGTGAAATGCATGACTTCAAACATTTGGTTTCTAAAATCAGAAGGAATTTTGTTTAGTTGCTCTAATTTAGGAAGGAGAAATGCTGTTATCAGAACTAGCCTGCAATAATATAATTTTATGTCAGTGCCAAATATTGTCTTTGTCTAAACTTTTATCAGGAATGATGTTTAAAAGAGTCCTTTTACAAAGTTTTTAGCTGGGAGGGCTATAATGAGAAAAATATACAAAGTCACTTACTAGAGAATGTATTGAACTTGTGCTTTATAGTACCTATCTGAAATAACAAACTTGCTAACAAAGTATGGGACAAATGGATAAAGAGTAATTTAACAAAAACCTCTCCAAAATTCATGTGCTAGCCCCTAATATTCTTAGTACATTATACAAATTGTCTTTTTAATCACTTGTTGGGAACTCATTGTGATCAGTGAAAAATGATGTAATGCCTTTTAAAACTATGATTTTTCAGCCAGGCATGGTAGCTCACCTGTAATCCCAGCACTTGGAAGGCTGAGGCAGGGGGATCATTGTGAGGTCAAGACCAGCCTGAGCAACAAAGTGAGCACAAGAACAGCCTGAACTGCATAGTGAGACCCTGTCTCAGAAAGACACACATCCACACAAAAAGTATTATTTTTCAAAATTCCTATTTTTAAGTACATATTTTACTTTTATTTGGATTGTATGGCATAGTGATCCATTTATAATGCTTCACATCTTTTTAAAAAATGAGGGTTAAACTTGGCAGTACTAGACTACATTTTAAAAATTTGAATTTTTCTTGTTCTTTTCCCAAGATAAAGACTAAAATGTAAAAAATGCCAAGGTAGAAAGAAAAAAATTCAAAAATAACTTCCTCTTATTAGGCAACTACTGGCATATTCCTTGAAATACTTAATTTTTATATATAAGAATAGCAATTATATCTAAAAAAATCACATTCTGTTTGAAATAATCTGACTTAGTGTCAATATGAATTTATCCATGTTGCAAATTTTTTTTTTTTTTTCTTTTTGAAACAAGGTCTCCCTATGTAGTTTAGTCTGGCCTTGAGCTCACATGTAACCCAAGATGTCCTCAACTTGCAGCAATCCTCTCCAGCCTCCCAAGTGCTGGGCTAACAAGTATTCTCCACTATGCCCTATGCTTCATGCTATAATTTTAAGCTGCTTGATTATAAATTTATATCAATTCATTTATAAAATTTTTGTAATAAATATCTAATAGCATAAAGTACTATGGTTCTCTAGATAGTAATTAATACCTGAATATTTCTGACACAGAGACACAGAATGGCGTTCAGCACAGGAAGTAAAATTCCACATCCCAGTAAAAGGTGACTTTGGGAAGTTGAGTATCAGTGCACAGTGGTAGTGGGAATCTTCGTCAAAAAACTAGACAGAAAGGCAAATTTGTATACACATCATGAAACTGATAGTCATAAGATCCTATGAAGATAAATATACAACATTGTCGGAACCTGAAGAACAAAATAAAAGCTGATCTAAGAGGGAAGCTTATAGAGGTGAATATCTATACAAGAAAAATATCAAATAACTTAATGATGCATTTTAAATCCTAGAAAAACAGCAAAGAGCAATTCAAATCAAAAGCTGTAGAAGGAAAGAAATTATACATATCAGAACATAAATTAATGAAATTGAGACTAAAATTCCACAAAGGATCAATGAATCAAATAGTTGGTTTTTTGAAAGGATAAATAAGTTTGATAAATATCCAAACTTAACAAAAAAAAAGGCCTATATCTATGCAATTAGAAATGAAAAAAGTGAAATTACAGCAGAAACTATAGAAATTCAGATAATTATAAGAACCTATTTCAAAAACTTATGTTCCAGTAAATTGGAGAAATCTAGAAAAAAAATGGATAAATTCTTGCACACATATGACATACCAAAATTGAACAAGAAGACATAAAAAGCTGTATAGACCAATAACAGGCAATGAAATTGAAGCAGTAATAAAAAGCCTTCCAAGTAAGAAAAGCCCACAAACCAACAGATTTACTGAAAAATTTTACCACACTTCAGAGAAGAACTAATGTCAGTACCCCTCAAATTGTTCAATGAATTGAAAGGGAAGAACACTGCCAAACTCATTACATGATGCCAACACAGTTGTAATACCAAAACTAGAGAAGGATGCAACAAAAAAGGAACACTACAGGCCAATCTTGTTAATGAACATAGGTGCAAAAATTCTCAATAAGATACTGGCAAACAAAAAGTAACAGATCAGTAAAAAGGTTATATATCACAATCAAGTTAGCTTAATTCCAAGAATGTAAGGATGGTACAACCTATGTAAATTAATAAATGCAATACATTTTATAAATAGACTTAAGAATAAAGATCAAGCCAGGAGTTTAGCTCAGTGGCGTAAGTGCCTGGCAAGTGTGATGTCATGAGTTCAATCCCTGGTACAAAAAAAAATAAAGAAAAGAAAAGAAAAGAAAAGAAAAGAAAAGAAAAGAATAAAGATCATATGATCATCTCAAAAGATGCAGAAAAAGCCTTTGGCAAAATCCAATATTTTTTCAAAACAAAATCCCTGATGAAAATAAGTATAGAACAACCAGTACTTTAAACTGGGAAAAGCTATTCATGACAAATCCATAGCCAACAGCATAGTAATAGAGAAAATCCTGAAAGCATTCCTCTGAAATCAGGAATAAGCCAAAGATATGCACTCTCCCGAGTTTTCTCCAATATAGGGCTTCAATGTTAGAGCAATCAGGCAAGAGAAAGAAGTAAAAGGGAGGTCCTGAGTTTGATTGCCGGTACCAAACAACAAAGGTAAAAGAGATGCAAGTAGAAAATAGTCATGGTATCTCTATACTTAGGTGGTATGAACCTTTAGATAGACACAAAAAACTCCACCAGAAAACTCTTAGAACTAATAAACAAATTTGGGCAAGTGGCAGGATACAAAATCAGTGCACAAAAATCAATAGTATTTCTGTATACCAGTAATGAACTCAGTGGGAAAGTAATCAGCAAAATGATTCCATTTACCATAACATAAAAAACAAAACAAAACAGATACTTAGGAATCAATGTGTGGTGGATTGATAACTGGTGGTCAACTTGTAATACCAGCTGAATTGGTGTTGAGCATGGATGGCTCACCTGGGGATTGTTGCTAACATAAAAAGGAGAATTGGAGAGGAAGAAGTATTATTGATGTTTGTTGTTGGGTCTCTTTTTGCTCTTGGTTCTCTTGGAGGAGCTTGTTATCTTAAGCACTGCTTCCTGGCTCTGGAGAGGAAGATGATGTGCTATTCAGTCTCCTAGAAAAGCTTGTCTCGCTGGCTTCCTGATATGAGAATTTAGCTGTTCTCATCGTTGGAGGAGCTTAGGACCTCATTATTGCTGAGGATGGCTGCAGTACTTTTCAAGGGAGCTCTGGTTCTTACTTTGAGCATCATTTCCTGGCTTCAGTACAGATCTTTTAGGTTGCTGGCACAGATCCTTCATCCCACTGGCACAGACTTTCTATCTTCCACCATCGACCTTTGGGCCTTTCCACTGCAGATTTGTGAAACAGACTTGCAGAAGTCATTTTTGTGGGCTCTAGGCCTCCAGCTGGACTCATGGTGGGGGCACTGTCCTGGTCGCTAGGTCTTCAACTGGACTCATGCAGTATGTTGCCATGGGATCCTGGCCCTCAGGACACATTCTGTGTGTCTTAGTGTATGGACCGATTTCCTGTATTCTTTCTTTTGTATTTGACTCTTGGGTGTCTATCATAAAATGTTACTCTAAATTATGTGTCCTGTTTTAAATTGTTTTTCTGTGCAAACCCTGACTACAACATAACCTAGCTAGGGAGGGGAAAGATACCTATAATGAAAATTATAGCACTATGGAGAAAAAGACTTAAGGGGATGTTAGAAAATGGAACACCATCTCCTATTTTTGAATAGACACAGTTAATATTGCTAAAATGGCCATATTACCAAAAGTGAACTGAAGATTTCATGCAATTCCTACCAAATTTATGGGACCACATGTACAAGTGATGTGACACTGACTGAAATGTCATTATGTAGCACATGACTATATATATGTCATTCACATATATATTCACATTCTCTTTTTATAGGTGATAAAACAGACATCCTTTATTGCCTTTCATAAATATATGTATGCAATAAATGATACTAGAACAAGTGGCTAGGAAAAAGGATTAAGTATTCATAAATCAGAAAAAAAGCTATATATAATACAAAACTAGAAGAAAATATAGGCATATATTTATTTAACATTTACACAATGGACTATGTAATCTAAAAACAATGAAGTGAAAGAGAATAAATAGATTTGAATAAATTCCAAAAAATAAAACTTTAGCTCTGTAATATTTTTAATAATAATTAAAAATGTAGGGAAATATTTGCAAGAAACACAGGATTAGCTAACAAATATTTAGAAAGTCATAAAATCAACTTGAAATATAGGAAGGCTTTGATAGATAAATTTGCATAGAATAAGAACATTCATATTTGAATAAAACATTATTTAATTTATGGAAACTTGTTTTCATTAGAAATCAAAGAAATATCAATGAATGTGATATTGCTTAAACTATCAAATGAGCAAGAATTTTAAAAGCTAATCGTTATTAGAGGCAATGTATTAAATGACCAAGAACACTGGTCTGCCAACTCTAGGACCTGGATTTAAGTCTAAGTTCTACATAGATAGAAAGGTTACATGACCTCTGGCAAGTTATTAGACTTTCTATGTCTGTCTCTGCATATCTAAGTTGGGGTGAGGAATACCATAGGTATTTCACAGTTTCTGTGCACAATGAAAGAAACAATGTAGGTGATACATTAACAGTTCCTGGCTGGGGTTTAGCTCAGTGGCTTAAGTGCCTGTTTGGCAAGCGTGAATTTGTGAGTTCAATCCCCAGTACCAAAAAAAACTCCAAAAAACAAAAAACAAAACAAAACAAAAAAACAGTGTCTGGTACATATTAACAGCTCAGTGCACATTAGAGATTACTAATGCACTAATGAACATAGAAGGGCAATCAGAATATACTCCTGACAGAAATACAAACTCACAAACTTTCTGGAAAGCAATTTGGTAAGCTGAACTTTTTCATAATGTTTCTTAAGGAGGTAATCTTATTATAGGCAATGACTATACACAAAGATGTTCACCACAGCATTATTTCTAATTGCACAAAGCTATAATAGACTAAATATACAGCATTGGTTAGGTAAATGATGGCTTAGCAAGAATAAAGTACAAACATTAAAATTCTTATCAAGTATATCTAATAGCATATATATTTATAATATTATGTGAGAAAAGTAGAGTATATTAGTATTTATACTGTGATATTATCTATGTCAAGGAAATGACATACAGAAAAGTTATAGAAGAAAAAATGCTGAAATATTCATTGTGATTCCCTAGATCAGGGCTCAAGTATGGTCTGACATTTAGTAGGTCATGAAATTGGTTCAATTTGTCTTGGCTGGCATTTATGATAATGAAACATGATAGGATAGGATAAGATATAACAGGATTAAGACAAGGAAGGACAGAATAGGAAAGGAGTATGGAATGAAATGGAATAGGATATAATGAAAATATAAGGATGTATAACCTCTAAGGGTAGGTATTATTTCCTGAAACTTTTGTTGCACTATTACATCTATTGCTATTTACAGGATAGTAATTTAAATATATCTCTTACTATGAGTTATGACTGAAAGTTTGAAAGCCACTGTCCTAAGCTTAAGTGGAATCAAGGCTGATATTATAATGCATATGTGTGGGTGTTTACTCTCCTAAAAGTTCCACATTTTCTATCATCACGAAGTTTTATTTTGATATTTACTTTGTATATTGTTATATAAAATTTAGTATTCCCTTTGCCACCCACATCAACCTCAAGTAAAGTAACATTGTGTTAGAAACTTCAATTGATTATCATCTAGGACATACTTTTGAAATTTGAGTGTTATGTTAATTCCTCAATCTTGGTCCTTGGTACAGAAGTTTATCTGCTTTCAGAAAGTAGTACAGACAGAACAATAGGAAACAATATCATAGTGTCAGCATAACTACTGTCGATATAGTATCTTCCTTTCCCCAGGCTCTCAATGAAGAAAACATCAGCTAGAAATTATGTCTATGACAGCTTCACATATCACCAGTTTTGTCTTTTTGCCTTATGGGACAGGGTTGACCACCAATATCCACCAAATGTTAAATAAAACATCTGTAATTGTTTCTATTCACAATGTACTACTTGATCGTTTTACATGGTTGGGAAGTAAGTGCTGCAGAATCTGATGTTACTGTGAAAAACTAGGTCATCTACCTAAAAGCTAAAATTACAAAGTACTTATTTTCTTCTTATAACAGCTTTACTGAGCTATGATTCACATAAGATAAAATGTATCCATTGTGAGTACATTGTGAGTACCCATTGTGAGTACTTAATAGTATATGGTGTGTACTATTGTTGTACAATCATTACCCAAGTCAATTTTGGAACATTTCACTCTAAGAAGAAGCATCATATCTAATAGCTAGTACCCCAACCCTTTCATTCTTCCTGGCCTCTAGCAACCACAAATCTACTTTCTCTTTGTATAAATTTGCCTATTCTGGACATATCATATAAACAAAGTTAAATAACAGTCCCTTGTTCTTATCCAGTAATTTATGGTAAATTTGGTTATTTCATGGAGTTATATAGAGTTTTTGATTAAAAAAACTTACACTTTCTGGCATTCTCAGCCTCCAACCAATCATCAATGGGTGAAAGTTGCTGTATGTCAACTCTCTGTTATCCATCCATTTGCCTATCTTTTCATAGGCAGTCCACCGCAGACCGATCCATAGATCAGTTCCCATACTCGGGAGCAAGGATGTAATAAAATCTGTTACAAAGCATTTGACTTACTGAAATGAAACAAGTACTAAAAATGTCAATGAATAGCTTTTTATTTTTCCATTCTGAAAATTGAGCCTAGAGCTTTACATATGCTAAGCAAGTGCTCTGAGTCATGTCCCTACCCTCCTTTTGCTTATCTATCAAGAATTTTTTACTTGATCTATAAAAAACATAGTTCAATAAGATTATTTTTGTATGTAAATTCCTCCCAAAACTAACTTGGTTTCCAGATCATAATAAGATATGTTTGTCAAACAATTCATTACCTTGTTCACTCTGGCTCAACACTGAGGGAAGAGTCCCACCATAGGAGTGACAGAGGTCATGTGCTTGAGAAAATGTAAGAGACTTAGACGTGATCTTCAGAAAGCACTGCAAATAAAGACACACAAGAAACATAAGAAACCTCACACAGGAAGTAAATGCCTCATCCTTTTGAGGGCTGCTAATATTTGTTAAGATGTGGAGAAATTTACAAAGTAGTATCACGAGAATTCAGGTTTACATTCTCAGTATAAACAATTGAAGTGTGGTATTCACACCATTACATATTGTTACAAATCTACCATTTACTGAGTATTTCCTATGTGACATGTAGTTTTTATAAGAATTATCTAATTTAATTCTTATAACATATGGGAAAACTGAGGTACGGAGAAGTTAAGTAACTTGAACCATAAGTGAAACAGCTACATAGTGCTAAGGTCAGTATTTAGACTCTTCCATCTGATATCAAAGTATGTGCTTTTAATAATCACCCCCCCCCCCCATACTACAGACAGCTACGCTAGACAGAAATATTGTAGGCAGTCAGATCCTTGAGAGAGCCAGGACAAAGGTGAAACATGTTTCAACTATGGCCAGAGACACATTTGTTAAAGTCAGGCTTCAAGATACAGACAAAATGACCAGGCTTATATACTTTCTCAAAGGACAAACACCAGGCCTAATGAAGCCTACATAGACATTAGTCACCCTCGTGGGTGACCAAGAACCCTGAACCCATTATTTCCTAGAAAAAGGGTTTGTTCTTTCCATGTACCCTTGTTATGTGACTTGCTTCCCCATTGGATCATTCTTACCTAAGCAACTACACTTGTATCCTTATTGGTTAGTCATAGCCATAACCCATATTTACTCACATGGGTACTGCTCTATAAAATTTCTTTGTAATGTGGGGTCCCCAGGTAACTCATTCAGGCCCCCTCTGATGGGAGCTTTCTCATCTCTCAATAAATATTTTCCTACTCATAACCTCTGTTACTCCTATAACTGATTTTTCAATTTTTAGAGGACACAAACTTGGAATGTTAAATTTCTAAGAGGTTTGGAGTTATATTTCCTTTATATCATATTTGGAGGTTCTGATATTACCCCGTAACACCTATATCAAGAAGCACATCTTAAAAGAAAGTGTGATTCTTTCTTTTGGCAGGATATTTTAACTCAAATTTGTAAGAACTATGCAAATTAACATGATCTTAGTACCCTGGGAATTGGAGATTGCTCCAATTTTTAAAAAATCAAAATGCACCCCTAATTAACTATAAATGTTTTCAGCTTTCAAATACATTCTTGCCTTTTTCTTTTTATATTATGATCACATAAACGTAGAGTAGTCTGACTCAAATTGTGTTCCTTGAAACATCCTACAAAAACTTCTCCAGTTTTCTTACAGATCAGAGTGGCTAAGTAGATATAGTTAAAGTTGTTGGGTGGCTTCTAAAATATTCCCCAGAGAGAATGATGTGAAAGCCTTATATTAAGGATGTCAAGCACAAAAAACAAAATCACCTAATTTTGGAAATCTCATAGTTTCCACACCAACTCAACCTGCTTATCTTTATTTTATGTAAAAGAATAAATGTTTTAACATACTATGGCAATTTCTTTCTAGCAGTCAAACACATTTCCTTACAGATAAATATACATATATAGACTATACATCTCAAAGCAGCAGATACAGAATATAGTATTTCTAAAACCTATATAATCATAAAATTCTCATTTGGAGGCAAAATCAATGATTAATATTTTGCAGTATATGTATAGTCTTTGAAGAGTAGTTTGGGAAATGCTGATGTAATTTGATTGGTAGATGCTGCTTGGATACTCTCCTAGAAGGGAAAGAGAAAGCAGCAGCCAGAAATTACAGTTTGCTACATGCCATAGAGATGTCTGACTATTCATTGTATCACTACCCACTGACTGATGGTCTTCAGCAATTTAAGTGTTGGGAGCCACAGAATGGAAATGCTGTACTTTGAAAACCTGTAGCCATGACTAACTTGAGTTAAGGCTTGTTATCATCATGGTTTCTGAAAGTGGGATACTGTTACAGGCAGAGGCTAGCTTAATGAAATTATCTGTTGAGCTGTCATTGCCATAGGCAGACCAACCCATCAAAGTGCAATGTAGCAACTTTTTTAAGCAATGTTTTTTACCTTATTCTGGAAAGGAATCCAAGGCTCAGAACATTGTACTTTAGCTGCAGTACTTGGACTATATTTCTCTAATGAAGATACATTGTATTTTTCACAGATGAAGGGCAACTTGGTTCTACAGTCTGTTGGTTTACCTAAGTCTGAGAACGAAAAACAGGATTGCAATGGTGAGAATTTTCATTTGGTACATTTTAAAAGCAAGCTATTAACAGAGAATGCTCTTTTAATTTTTTTGGAGATAGACATGCCAAACACATGTTTTATCGAAGAGCTATATTCCCAGACAAAGGCTCTTTGAATGTCTTTCTCAAAAGGTTGAGTATTTTCCCTTTAGTCATTTCTGTTATTAATCAGATCAATAGGTTATAGTACACAAATATTGCCTTATAAAAAAAGCACACATTTGGTATAATTACCACACCTGCCAAAGAGTGATGGCAAACTGGTATGGTGATCCACACCTGTAATCCCAGTACTCTGGGAGGCTAAAGCAGAATCACAAATTAGAGCTCAGCCTGGACAATCTATCAATTTAGCAAGAACCAGTCTCAAAATAAAATGAAAAATAAATTACAAAGCTGGGGATGAGCTAAGGGTGAAGGCTCTAGGTTCCATCTCCACCACAGCACAACAAAACAAAAGGCAAAAATGTAGAAAAATAACCCCAAAGGGGAGTGGCAAGGAATAGGTAGAGAACTGAAAGAGAAATCTAATGAGAGGTAAAGGGACATAATATTTATTTTAGAGCTATTGTTCAATCACCTTTGTAAACTGTTTATCTGCTTACTAATTATCAAAGTGGTAAGTTTGTTGGTAAGTAAATGCTTTGGGATAAAGGAAGGTGAAATATTCACAATGAAAGTGTCTTTATTTGATTTGGAATTTGAATTATTGTCATTAACAGAAAATCAGACTAAAATGAAGGTACCAAACATATAATCAAGAGGAAAACAAGATTAAATTGGTAATATTAAACAATCAATGTTAAAAAGTTCATTAATCTTACCAATAAGCCAAGTCTTGGCAGACATGTGCAAGCATTCCTCCCCAAATGTCATTGGAAAGTGGTGCCATGGATGTCGTGAGCTGAAAGTAAAGAAGACAGAAATGACAGCTCACAATGTAATTAGATGTTCCATTTTCTGTTTTTTACTATGTTATTTTAATTCTAAATTTAATGTTAATGCTACTATTCTATGTGACTTTTCCCTAACATACAAATAAACTTGGAATCTCTAAGCAGTTTATGGATTAATGTTCAAAACTGTTTATAACAAGCAATCCATTTAGTTAAGAAGACTTGGAAGCTCCCTGTTGCAATAAATTTACAAAGGCAGAGTCTGTGATGTTACATACTACATAAAACGACGATCTATACGCTGATCACTAGTTCTCACCCACCACTTCTGTTCCACATCAGATATCTGAAAAACAAACCAAACATCCATCCTTAAATGTATTGAATTTCCTAGCAAAGTTTTGATTTAAATAGTCTATATTATTATAACCACCATCACTAAAATTTTCAGTCACCCCATCATTTGCTTCCAAAATTACATAAACCAGGACCTTTCACCAAAATAGTAATTTGATGGTCCATATTTTGTATATTCACAAGACTTATTTTGGGTAGAGAAAAGATAGTTGCTATAATTATAGGCATATATTAATCAGACAGATACATGAATTAAGTATACAGTGTCTTTTGCAATTAATTACAATTTAAGTATTTTTAAATATCAAATTATTTTTCTTCCCAAAAGCTTATTTATAAATTTTCTTACTAGTAGGAACAAAAATTTAACTATGAAGTTAATTTTTAGTAAAAATACATGATAGGGAATTAAGATTATTTATATTATTTATTTATCTCATAAATTGACATTTAATATTACTCTTGTATATTGTAAAAGTCTATTTTACTTCCCTAATATGAAACAATGAATTTAGATATTGTGAGAAAAATATGCTTTTGTAGAGTTTGTACGACTTTGGAAATATTTTAATGGGATAAATATAGAAATGAAAAACTATTTTAAAATGCATTCTTTTAAATTACATTTGCTATTTTGTTTTTGATGACTTTTAGTCCTGTAAAAGATGTCACAGTAGCAAGAAAGCTGTGATTGCTAGCACAGTACAGGACAGCTTCTTCATAATTTAAGTGAGGATCAGCAACAAACCAATATTCACTTCCTTCAATTATAACCGGAGGCCCATGAATACCAGCACGCTCTAAAGAAAAGGAAGAATATCAGAGTTATGATTGTGCCAACCAAACTGTACTCCTGAAGCATGGGGTAATGTCCAAAGCCTTTTTCAGAGAGACTACTAACATCGGGGTAAGTGTCCTGTTCCCTGTTATCCAAAAAGGCCTGTGTGTTGAAGATGCTGCTGGGAAATGCCAAAACCTTTAAGAGGTGGGGCCTAGGTGAAGTCTTCTGGTTTTGTGGAGGTGTGCCCATGAAAGAGGTTTTGGGACCCTGGTTCTTCCTTTTTCTCTCTTGTTTCTCAGCCATCAAGAGGTAAGCAGTTTGTACCACGCCTGCCAGTGTGTTAGGACAGACAATAGACCTGAAACCTCCAAAACTGTGAACCTAAATAACTTTTTTTTTTTTTGAAACAAAGTCTTATTACATTGCCTAGGCTGGCTTCACACTCATGATCCTTCTGCCTCAGCATTCTGGGTGCTGGGACTATAAGCACTATACCCAGTTACCTTTCTTCTTTTCAAGTTGATTATCTCAGGTATTTTTTTACAGCAATGGAAAGCTGACTGACAGTAACCCATCTAGATTACTACTGGTAGCTCTCTTTGGCTGGTACTGTGCTGATTACAATGAACTGAGGATTCTTGACCCAGTAACTCTGCCAGTGTACTGTTCTTGCACAGAGGGAAAACAGCTTTATTGCCTCATCTCATACCATTCAGACACCCTCTTTGTCTGAAGATGTTTTATTTCACCTGAAGATATGATAAAGAAGAAACTGGCACTTAAATAATTAACTACATGCATTATCCAGAAAGATAAAAGCATTTATGGCTAGATTTCAGTTTTTGCAACTCACCTGGATTGTACCAATCTGGTGTTTTTGGAGTGCTGCCTATAGAAGAAAGAAAGTAAGTTGTACAAGTTTAGTTTCCAATTACAGATCATGGCATAATATAAGCAGTGCCTTTAATGTAAGGGACTCTACTACTGTGGAGATTTTTCCCATTTCTGACCAAAACATTTCAAGTTACGCCACCTGTGCTGAATTTTATAGGTCTTATGGTAATGCTCCAGTGGCAATCAAAAAAGTAAACCTCCTAAATATTAATAAAATATTATTGGCATTTACTTTTATTATGGAAGTTGCAAAGAAGGACTAGATTGATGAAGATTAGTTAATAATTAGGAAGCACAAGTAAGGCAGGGGTGATTATTGCATAGATTACATTGAAGCACTAAGGGATATGCAGGAATATAATCATCATTATAGGATGGGATTGTTCAGGAACCACTTTTTCACCAAAGGAATTTGAGTTCTGTGGTAGAGTTTACTGATTCTGAAAATTCTATTGGTGAAAAAAAATGTACAATGAGCCAGAAGTATTGAACATTCTGAGAAGAAAAATGACAATATTAGCTCAGATTTCCTGGATGGATGCAAGAAATATGGTACTCTACATAAAATTATGGGCTTAGAAGTTGGATAGTCCTTGTCCAAACGTCCTCATTTTCTTTGCTGCTGTGGTATTTTGGAAGAACTGCTCGACTCCCTGACCCTCAGTTTTCTACTCTATAAAAATAGGACTCTATTCACAGAAAAGTTTACATGGTTATCTCGAAGGGAGCATCTAGGCAGTGCCAATCACAGGGCAGCTGACACAGGCTCCTAGTTTCTTCCCTCTTGCTTTTTATTCTGACCAAAAGTCAAAATGATTTCAAGTCAAAGACATAATTTTCTTAATTCAAAAGTTATAAGGGAAAATGTTTGTTATTAACTTTGCTTTGGCACTGAGTTTAAAGGCATCAGAAGACTGTTCTCAGGATTATGTATATACTCAGAATATTCAGTTTTTTTTCTCACTCACCCAGTTTTCTTTGTATTGAGTAATTTCCACTAATAGTGCTACAAGCCAGTTAAAACGATGCATAGTTTCCTGTCTGTGATCTTGTCAGACTTCTGATCTTTTGTGTGTTGAGGAAGCTATAACTAACCTTTAACTACTTTAAATAAAGAGGCAGGGTAGCAGGTACTAATGAAATCATCTTGGAGGGGGTGATAATGCTTTCTGTGGCATGCAGATAAATGGCAGACTAATGGGAGACTCACACTGATGTTCCAAACCAGAGACATCGTCCAAATTAATCATGCACAAATTTTCCAAACTGGCTTTTCTCTGCTCCTTTTTTGGGTTTAATCAAACAATGAAGAATAACAAGGCATAGTTTTGGGAAAACCCATCAACACACACACACAAGCATGAATACGTGCATGTATGAACTAATTGGTTTCTAATTTCTCTAAATGAACATTAATTTTATCTTCTGTACAAACTTTTCATGATTAAAGAGTAGGGTATCGGGGCTGGGGGTTTAGCTCAGTGGCATAAACTCCTGCCTTGCAAGCACACCGTCATGAGTTCAATCCCCGGTACCGATAAAACAAACAAACAAACAAACAAACAACCTCACTTACTACTAAAGAGTAAGGTATCGCTAAATTTCAATAACCTAGACTTCTAAGGGTGGGAATCAGACAGGAGGAAGTTTAATATATTAATGGTATTTCATAGGCTTGTAGAAATTACTATTATAAGGTAAAATGCTCTCTTAGGTACATCCAGCTCAGCATTCACAACATTAATGTGGAAAGATGTAGAAAAACAGTTATCGCTTACCTTTTGGAATCTGGCACACCCATTCAAGTTTTGCATCACAAGCAAAAGGTCTCAAATAAATATATTCTCTCTCATCATAAAAATGCCAACTTCTTCGCCAAGGGCTGTGAAAAACCTAAAGAAGGAAGCAAAGGACTGAAGATTATTTCAAAGTTGCTATATCCCGTATGCAACAGTAAACTGTAAGTCCTGTGGTCTTAGTCTCTATTTTAGCTCTATCACCTAAGATATTTGCAGAATATGTAAACACATAAATGAATGGAAGATTTAAAGAGCCAGAGCAAGAGCCTTCCACAAGCACTGATACATGGTATGTTTATGTCTAAAATGTTAATAATTGTCTCTTTTTCTCCTGATTTTGTTGACATGAAATGTGGAACCTTGTGATTTTAAAATTTGGGTAGGATCAAACAAGAAAAGAATATTTATTTCATGGTATCCAAGATTAGGTTGTGATAAGAGCAGACTAAAAAGTGACAGAAAAGTGCAGGCTCAGGCACTCACTCTCCTTCTTCTGCCCTTTCTAGGATGTTCCCCATTTCCATAAGGTTCACAAGACTGGAATCTCCAGTTATTAGGTAGAAAGAAAAAGTAAGGGGTAAATGCTTGGCTTGGGAGAGCTATCCATCACTTTTTTTTTTATTTAAATAGAAAAAAAACATGTAAAAGGTAGAGATAATACAGAATTTCAAAAAAAAGATAAACAGTAAGAAATCACTAGTTGATAAATTACATATTGTCCTCTTAGAAATAGTTCAAGTTACAAAATTAAAGCATAGAGAGTAGATATTCAAACAGTGAGACTGTAAACAGCTATGCATACAAGAGTCTCTACAAGTATTTCTATCCTTTCTGTCTTAGAGGAAAAAACAAAACCTAGCAAGACAAAGAAAAACAAATTCCTATAAAAACATGAAGCTAAAAAGTCGTATAAAACCACAGTACAAGGTGATCTAAAATGGTTACTGTGTTGTCTCTCATTATCTTCAATAGAATTGTCTATATCATCAGGCATAATTGAATATAGTAGTATAATTGACTATAGCAGTACATAACAATATTAGTAAAAACAAAACATTGTAGACAGTATAAAACTTCAAAGGCAGGTAATAAACCAGAGTGGATATTCTAGTGAATCTTGTCATCTTCAGTGTAGTTGCCTATACTCTCAGACTTGATACTATCAATCATAGCAGCTTTGAATAAAATCTATCATTACAAAACAGCGATCTAACAAACCAGATTCGATTACAATCAGTCATGGTAAAATTGTGTAGGTTATACAGAGCTTAGATTAAGTTAATAGGAAATTAAGGATGATTATCTTACTATATCCTATTATTTTCGGGATAACTGTCTGTGCTCTCAAATCTAGTACAAGTAGAATGACTGGAACAGAAGATAATACATCTAAGCAGAGTGGTGTGAGTAATGTGGGTTTTAAATCCTGGTGCACTATTAACAATACAGTATCAAGGCCATCTATGTTAGAGATTCTAGCCATCCTTCTCTGCCTCATTTCTGCTATGCTATTTTTCTGCCTTTGTTTGTCTACTTTTCTCCTTCATTCTACTGCCTGCCCCACTCATTGAGGCCTTTCTGCCACTGTTCCTAAAATCCCGGTATTTTCTTTTCTCTCTCTCGAATGTCCTTCAGTACTCTCTGTAGGGTGGGATTGGTGGTCACAAATTCCTGCAATTCCTCTTTGTCATGGAAGCATCTTGTTTCTCCATTAATTTCTGATGAAAGCTTTGCAGGGTACATCAATCTGGGCTGGAGGTTATTTTCTTTCAGGGCTTGGAATACTTTGCTCCAAGCTCTTCTTAATCTGATGGTCTGTGTCAAGAAGTCAGCTGTGATTTTGATGGGCTTCCCTTTATAGGTAATCTGTTTCTTTTCTCTGATGGCTTTTAATATTCTGTTTTTAAATTGAATTTCTGGTATCTTGATTATTATATGTCTGGGTGTAGATCTGTTTTGGTTGTAGGTGGCTGGAGTTCTGTATGCCTCACATAACAGAATGTCATTTTCTTTTCCCATTCTTGGGAAATTTCCCTTAATTATTTCCATGAATAGCCTTCATAATTTGCCTGTTTGTATTCCTGCTTCTTTGTTCACATTTATTATTCTTAGATTATAGATTGTCATCTTCTAGCCTTTGTATTGTTACTGCCTGTTTCCTTGTTATTTTTAAGAGAGCTTTCCTTTCATGATCACACATTGCAAACTTGTCTTTAAGTTTTGATAGTCTATCCTTAGTTTCTTTTAAGAGTTTTGCCAGCTTTTAATGGAGTTTTACTTTCTTGGTAATCTCTTTGAATCTGCTTCAAGTCTTCTATATTTTCTTTATATTCTTTATCGAATGTTTCTCTCCTTTTTTTGTGTTCCTCCCTTCTTCTGTCTGTGTCTTCCTGAGAGATGCTTAGCATTTCTTTTATTACTCTATACATATCTTGCTTTACCTGATTCAATATTTCAGTTTTGAGCTCGTGTACAAGGTCCTGAAGATATCTCTTAATGTCTGTTGAAGCCATGTCTGATGTTGTGTGTTTGCCACCCTCAGTCTCCCTTGTTTTTCTCTCTCTTGGATCAGTGCTCTCAGAGTTCTCTGCTGGGGGCCTCCTCCTGCCTCTCTCTTCTGTCATGGTCCTGGCTTCCTCCACACAGGTGTACAGTGGAGTTCCCAGCCCCCTTCCCTGTTGGCCACAGTTCCTCCGAAGCATGCTGGAGAGGGAACTCCACCCTGTCCTGCCTGCTTTTGTCACTGAGGTGTAAGCAATGGCTGCGTATGCCACCCCTCCCCACTGGGCCAGCCAAACTTCAGGGGCCTTCACCAGGTTAGTGCGTGCTAGGCGTAGGGAATCAATTTGGGATGGATCATTGGGTCCCAGCCAGGGGTACAACCCAGTCCAAGAAAATCCCAGGAATCTGCTCTGGGGAGGGAGCAACTAACTGAAGTCACTGTTTCTCCCAGTTCAGGCTCCTCCTGCCCAATTCCAACATGTTGCCCATTTGGTCACACCCTTCCTGTGTGTGGGGGGTCTCATTCCCAGCACTAACCATGGATTAATGAAGGTCCCTTTGCCAGCTCCACTCTCTGTTGGGCTCACCAACCCCCAACTTTGGCACAGCTGTGGCTCTTGTGAGTGGTGGCAAGAAAGAGTTTGGGTGGCTCTGGCAGCCTGCGCAAATTTGAGAATTCTGGCCAACGCAAACTTGGCAGGTCACAGTGAAAACGCTGTGTCTAGTAATTTTAGCTATTCCAATTGTAACCCTGAGACTGTGTGTTTGATGAGTTTTTTTACGTTTTAGTTTCTTCCTGTGTCAAGAGGATCCATCTACCTCTGTCTGTGTCTCTCCAGAATGTTTTATTCTGGCATATGAGTTGTTTCTCCCAGGAGGCTTTGTATTTTGTTGCTCACTGATCAGCCATCTTTAGCTCCTCTTCATCCATCACTTTTTGAATTCTTATGGTTAACATTCTAGAGGGTGTTTCAGCGATGAGTATCCTCACAGAATAGTGCCCTCACTGGAATTGTTCATGATGCAGGTTGCATTGCTATCCCTTTTACTTATTTGCTGGTGGCTTTTGAAATCTCTCCATTCATGGTGACTTTATTTACATAGAGCACAGTTTATTGCACCAGTGTTCTTGACATTCCTGAAACCTTCCTTCATAATCTCCTCTGCAGTTTTTACTTTCCTGAGTTACACTGTGAATTCTACAAAAGTGGCACTAGAGTGTAACACTTTACATAAAGACTTTGAAAACAGACTTTCCAATGGCTTTCTTAATTTTTAATGGCTCTGATGTTCCTATAACATTTCACATAACATTTTTTCTTAAAGTAAAAGTATGATCTAAATATCTGCCTATTCGCTGTCTTTTACCACTGTATTGACAGTCCTTTCAAAATCTACTTCTTGACCTTTTGCATTTTTTAACATTAATTTTCCCCTTGTTTCTGCTTTCAACTTATTGTAGGATACATGTTATGCCTAGGTTGTACTTGAACTATGTAAGTTAAAATATACCATATTTTCCATAAACCAGGACTTCATTCTATCTATTTCTAAAATATTTAGTCAAACAGCAAAGTGGTTTAAGAGTACCAATCTGTCTACCTTTGTCTTCAACCCAAGGAGAAGGCAACCAAGATTGAATAGTACTTTGATCCAGTTGATCAGAATTACACAAAGATTATCACCTCTGGGTCACAGGATGTCATAATTCTTTGCCTGCAGATCCAAGTAACACTGAACTTTTACACATGTTTTGAAACATCAGTCAGATATTTTCAGTGGAAGACTAAGGTAGTCTTAGAAGACTAGAGTCAAAATAAGATCCAGAAGTTCTAAAAGAAATAGACTCTATTTAACAGTTTCTTCAGAATCTATTTTCTTTGTCTGAGAGACTTTGGGTTTAGAATTGAACTTTATCAATTTTCATTGGAACCTGAGAGATAATTGTGTAATGCTAAAGCACAACAGATAAGTAATAATAATAATAAATGATAGAAAAATAAATATGGACATGAATTTTTTTTTAAAAAAAAGAGTACTGAACCCAGACATAGGTAGGGTTAAACTTCAGTCCTGTCACCATGTGTCACTGGGGAAGTTGTTCACAGTTGAGAATTTTTTTCTTTATATGATGACTGTAATAATGGTACCTACTCCATAAGGTTGTATAAATATTAAATAAAATTAAGTATGCAACATACCTAGTATGGTGCCTGGCTCATTAAAGTGGTCTATAATTGTTCACTTCTGTCATCATCTTCATCACCATCATCACCATCACTATCTCAGAATAAACTCATTCTTACATAGAACTTGATTTTGCCAGGCATCACCCTTACACAACAGTATCACCACTAATGTTTAGTTGTCTTTATCTCCTACTGGACTGAAAGTTCTGTGAAGACAATGACTATGTTTTGTGTCTTGTTCCTATTGTATCCCCAGTGTCTCACAGATGTCCTGGACATACTGCTTATGAAATGAATAAGCCAATAAATTCTGCAGAGGAAGATGCCTATTGGGTCTAAGTTTTCAGTTCTCCTGTTGCATCTTGAAATCTGTCTCAAGTAATTCTTCCTCACACTCTTCTTGGTTCATGTCACTCTCCATCAGAAACTTTTAAGAATACCTTGTTGCCTATCAAAAAATGTACAAACACTTTAACCTGAGATAATCTAAATTCTCAAGGTTTTTAGGTTGTTTTCAACACAGCACAAGATATACACACTGTGTACTCCGTCCTAACTGCGGTACCTTCTTCCCACACCTCCATTTCATGCCACCTTTTCACCTGTACAAACTAGTCCCAGGTCAAGTTGCACATTTTTCTGAGGAGAGGTTACAGAGATCACTTCCTCTTATGAGTCTCATTAGTCTTCTTTAGCCCACTCACTTGACTTTACAGTAATGATAAAACTACCTTTAAACTGAATATGAATTTTAATTTTCTCAAATTAAGTGTAAGATAGGATCCATGAGGATATACTTACTTCCCATCTGTTGCCTGATTAAACATTATTCTCTGTCTGTCTCTGTCTCTTGCTCTCTCTCTCCTCTCTCTCACAGTCTCTCTCTCTTTTCCTGGTGTCTGCCCTCCTCCCCTTCCTCCCCCCCTCCTTCTCTTATTCTTTCCCTCCCTTCCTCTTTGATGCTGGAGATGAAACCCAGGACCTCAAGCATATTTGGACACAGTGGGCACTAAGCTATAATTTCAGCCCTCAGATTTTTTTTAAGTGCTGATTTTCTAGCATTGTACTGACCTTGACAGCAGCACAGTCTCTGATGTCATAATCCTCCTGAAATTCACTTTCCATGATAATAGTAGACACCTGAAAAGACAAGAAAGACTTGAGAATTTAACACTGATGTATAAACATTTGTAATTTAGATGTAATTTAGGCAGCTTTAATAATTCAAGCATGTTCATATGCCACAAAAAGAAATTTTTTTCATCTTTTTTTACATCAGGATACTAAATCATAAGACTTAGAAAATGTCATAATTTCACAAGTCTTCAAACAAAGGAAGCCACAGTTTTAGAAATGGAGGTTAATGTAAGTTCACCACTGGATTCAGAAATTCAAGAGCTTGCAAAAGACTTTTTTTTGCATGTATTGAAATGCACACATGCAAAATATTTGATCAACTAATCTAAAATATGCTCCCACTTAAAAATAAAAGCCAGGAGTCTTACATTTAGAATGTAATGATAACATGAGCAAGTATTGAATACTTGAATATTTTCCTCCTATCAGTCTTATGTAAGACCTCTTAAGGATAATGTAAACATTTGAAATAATGTGTATGATTATTTTAGGCTCCCTTAAACAAACTATTTCTTCCAATAAAGGGAAAATATTTCTTTTGTAAATATTTTTTATACATAACTGATATTTTTAGATAATTAAAAGCTTCCTATTATTAAAAAATTAATATAAGGGGCTAGGGGTTTAGCTCAGCTGTGTAAGTGCCTGCATGGCAAACATGAGGTTGTGAGTTCAATCCCTGGCATCCAAAAAACCAAAACAAAACAAAAATTAATATAAAGGAATGTAAAGAAAAGCCTTGAGGAGAAAATCCTTGTGCTACCCAAAGATGACACACTCACCAATCACTAATTATATAAAATAATTATAATAAATTTACAAATATATTAAGTATTAAATTTATACTATAATGTAAATATAAATTAGAATAAATTATAAGTTATTTATATAATATTTATCTTTGGGGGCTATATATAGAGAAAAGCTATGATTTTTTTGTAAAAGTAAGGTTAGTACCTTGATTTTTCCCTACATCATATATGTGAATCTATTTCCATTTCAAAAAGATGTACCTACATCATTATAATTGTTGAAAGTATGTGGATGTATTTCCTATTTTTAATTACTTTTTAAAATTTGTCAGGTAAAGATGTACATCTTTATCATATACAGCATAATGTTTTGAGGTATACACATTGTAGAATGACTAAATCCTAAACCTAGCTGACATGTACACATAGTTATCATTTTGGTGAGAACACTAAAAATCACTAAATATATCCCACAATATAGTAACCACTGTCACCATGTTCTACAGTATTAGACATGTTGAACTTACTCCTCTTATCTAATTAATATTTTGTAACTTTTGACAAACGTCTCCCCAACTTCTATCTGCCTCAATCTCTGGTAACCATCATTTTAACTTCCCAGTTCTATGAGATCCATTTTTTAGATTACACATGAGACAGCACGTGGTATTTATTTTTTTGTGCTTGGTTTATTTCAATTAATACTTTCATTTCTGGTTCATCCACGTTGCAACAATGACATAACTTACTTATTTTTGTAACTGAAGAGTATTTCATTGTGCATGTGTAACACAATTCCTTATCTATTCATCCACTGTAGTCTGATTCCATACCTTGGCTATCATGAATAATACTGCAATAAATGTGGGAAAGCAGGTATCTCTTTAACATACTGATTTCATTTTCTTTGGATATATACCCAGTAGAGGTATTTCTGAATCATATAGTTCTATGCTTAATATTTTGTAGAATCTTCATATTGTTTTTCATAATGCTGTACTTTTATTTTCACAACAATTTCTCTACATATTAGTCAAAACCTGCATTATTTTGTCTTTTTGATAATAGCTATTCTAACAGGTGTGAGGTGATATCTTGTTATAGTATTAATTTGCATTTCCCTGATTAGTGATGTTGAACATTTTTCATACACCTATTGGCTATCTGAATGTCTTCTTTTGAGAAGTGTCTATTCAAGTCTTTGTCCTCTTGCTGTTGAATTGAGTTCCTTACACATTTGGATACATTCGATGAATACTCTGTAAGTATTTTATCCCATTCTCTAGGTTGTTTCTTTGTTGACTTTTATTTAATGTGCAAAATATTTTTAGTTTGATGTAATCTCATTTTTATACTTTTACCTTTGTTGCCTATGTTTCTGGGATTGTATCCAATAAATCACTGCTCAGACCAATTTTATGGAGCTGTCCTCCTATCTTTTTTCCTAGTAGTTGCATCATTTTGGGTCTTACATTTAAGTCTTTAATACATTTTGAGTTGATTTTTATATATGGTAAGACACGAGGATGTAATTTCATTCTTTTACATGAGAGTGTCCAATTTTCTCAGCATCATTTATTGAAGGGATTGTCCTTTACACACTGTATGTTCTTGGCACTTTTGTCAAAAATTATTTGGCTATAAATGTGTGGGTTTATTTCTGCACTCTCTATTTTTTTCTATTGGTATCTGTTTTTATGGTAATACTAAGATGTTTTGGCTACTACAGCTTTGCAGTATAAATATTGGAATCCAGTATCGTGATCCTCCCAGCTTTGTCCCTTTTGTTCAGGACTTAGTTTGGTCTTTTTTGTGGTTCCATTTGAATTTTAGATGTGGCTGTATTACTTAGTAATCATTTACTTGCTACTGAAATAAACGTTCCTTCCATTTTACATCGAACAAGAAAGTTTTAACTTACTGGTGTATTGTCACTCCACTGCCAGGATCCTTGTAAGTATGGGCTCCTTTTATTCAAACCTATCCACAGCCATCGCTGGACACTATGTAAAACAGTAAGGACCAAAACAATTTGAGGATGACACGTGGTAAAAACATTTAGCATTCACATGTTTAAAGTGCTTCAGACACATAAACTATTCAGAAGATCTTGTTACTGACTGAAAGGCACAGCTTCAAAGTCTGTAAAGATTAGTGTTTGAAATGAAACTGAACCTTAACTGGAATAATTATAGGAAAAGTGCCATATTTTTTAAAACTAAATTTTATGTTACTCCATTTGTATGAAAAGCAAAATACACTCCGCTTTGAACTTTAAAAGAAAAATATTGTGATTACTCCAAAACTTTTGCTTTTGTGTTTGAATAATAGACAATATTTTCAGATGGAGTCAAATACAATGACATTTGAAAAAAAACATTCATTGAAAACACAGTCAGGGGCTGGGGATTAGACTCAGCAGTATAAGGACCTGCCTGACAAGAGCGAGGTCCTGAGTTTGATCCCTGGTACCAATTTAAAAAAAAAGCCAGAAAAACAGAATCAAATTTCTTTTCTTTAAAATGACAAACGTTTTAATCAAGATTAAAAAACAGTTTAATTCATACTTCCCATTAAGATGAAAGTAAACAATTAATCTACTATTTTCTAAAAGCCAAAGAAATATACCAGGAAACATAATTTAAAAATTTTTTAACATATTAAATTTAATATTCATAAGTATTATACTTTTATTTACAAGGTACTGACCTATGTGCAGTAATGATACAAAGAAAATAAAAGCTAACATGTAACTCTCAAAAGGAATATAAAGTAGTCATGGAGGAAAGATATATATATATATATATATATATATATATATATATATATAAAATATATGTTAAGACCATTTATATTAGTGTTCAAACAAGTTATATAAACTGTAAGTGCTACAAAAGTTCAGAGAAAGGAGAAGTCATTGTGTATTTAGGGGAGAAAGGAAAAGCTTCATAATGGTGGAAAGACAAAAGACAGTCTATAGAGAACCGTAAATGTTTTCTTTCTAGTTAAGGCCTGGGTGCTTACCACATTCCAGTGTTTGGACTGGTCTATAGGAGAAGGGATGAGCATCTCAAGGAAGAAAATATACACAAACACACAGAGATAGGAATGCAAATAAATGTATATTCTACCCAGGGAAATATATGCTTTGTAAATAGAAGTTATATTATTATAAAACTTTTCTGTTTTTGACTCTATTTGATAATTTTCTAAAATGTATTATACATTCTAAGCCTTAATAAGTAGCCTGGTTATATTTCATATTTTTTAACCTGTTGTTGGCACAAGGTATCAGTGGCACATAGATCAGTGTTACATATGTGTGTGTGTATATATATATATATATATATATATATATATATATATCTGCATATATAACTATCAACATAATATACATTAGAGTATGTATATGCATATATAAAAATATAAGAGTATGTATATAATGTATAAATATCATATCAATATAATATATTAGAAAAGGGGGAGGATCCAAATCTAAAAGCAATTCCTACCCTCAAGCGCAGTAGACTATATGGAATGTATAGCTACAAAACTACTGGGAAACATAATAAGTCTGCATATTTATATAAAATTTTCTAGTAAATCAAAGGTGAGAGCAAATTAACTTTTAAATTTCTTTTCGCTTTCTAATGAAGTAATTGTTTTATCTCTTTTCTTTCTGCAATATTCCTTCATAGGTTAATGTCAATAATAGTTTTCCATTTTTTTCTAATACAAGAAATAGTGTATTTTTTGTTTGTTTGTCTTGGTATGGGGGATCAAACTCATGACCTCGAGTTTGCCAGGCAGGCACTTATGCTGCTGAGCTAAATCCCCAGCCTAATTTTCCATTTTTTCAACCTCCAGTTTTCCAACTTATTGCAATGGCATCTAAGGACTGTTCTTTGCTTTTTATTATTATGTTGTTTTTGTAGTGAGAAAGACCACCAATTTGTGGACTTCAGGTAAATTCTGTGGGAACAATTAAGCCCAATTTCAGTTTTGCAGCCATAAGAGGACCTTGCTGGTTGTGTCATAGCCGTCATAAAGCTTCCAAATGTCTGAATGTTGCATTTTTAATCTGCAGGTCTAGGTAACAGTCATACAGCTTAATTAAAGCCAGATGGCTAAAATAAAGAGGTTAAATTTTCTTCCTCATATTTAGTGATATAACTTCATTTCTCTCAAATATTTGCACATAATATATTTGGGTCTGGGAGATAAGACTTTTGTTTTTCCCTAAAGTCATTAACTATTTCACCTTATTTACACAATCAACAATAGGATGAGGAGATGATCAAAGGTTATCTGTCCTAGCATCCAGAGGCTCCTGGGCAGCTTTTGTGCTGCCTGACCTTCCCAGGACCCTGAGCTCTCCCCGGTCTCTTCCCAGCAATGGCTCACATCCTCCCACTTACAGACTTCTCTGATTCAAGCTCTTTGCTGGTTCCTTTGCTGTGTCTCACACAGGACAGTTACCTAGAAAAACATTTGCCCAGCTATCCAAAATATCTAATCCCACTGCTATCTAAGATCAAACTTCATTTCAACCCAGAAATTTAATTTTCAATTTCAATTCAAGAGATTTACTAATGTGTTATAAATACTGAAAACAGTGGCTACCTGTGCTTTTGTAGGTATGTATGTGTATAGCCGCAGGTGTAAAACATTTCCTTTTCTTCACTACTGAGGATAGAACTGAGGGCATGACATAAGCCAGGCAAGTGTGGTACCACTGGGCCATACTTTTAGCCGTAAGGACAGTATTTCCTGAATTATATAATTTTTTCAAAATTTAACCTGCCAGCCAGACAAAGGCAAGAACAAATTAGTAATCACATTAATCATTATCTTCAAATCGATTTTTAAAACTGGAGAGGAAAATATGCACTTGATTGTAACTGGGGAATCAAGTCAAATCAAAACTTTATACATTTCTTCTACTGCAAGTACCAGGTATATAATTTTAAGGCAATTAGGTTAAAAGTTAATATGTGTAAAAACATGTTAAAATTTTCATTTTCCATCAAGTTTCTTTCTGTATCTGGTTGCCAAGAAAAACAGTATCTTAGCTATACCCCCCCACAAGTACTATTTGATGAGGGCTCTTAGTCTGTAAAGCCTTAGATTTATATCTAAATCCATTCATGCCACTTCACAGGAGGTAGTGTACACAGCAGCAATGGTATTGCAAACAAGGCTTTCTTCTCTAATCCTATGACTATTTTCTCTCTACAATGGCTTCCCCGGTTGGGCTGCCATTAAAAGTTGCAAAGATCTTAGAGCCTTAATGACTTGGTACACCATGAATCCTTTTCATTGAAATACAAATAGAAATGTGAAACTTAGATTGTGAGAAGCAGAGCAGTAATCTGATTTAACTCCTAGGCATGCAATACACAATTTGGGTGGGCAATGAACTTCTTGCTGAGAAAGGTCAATTTCTGCAATAGAAGCTACAGCTTTCAAGAAGAAAGCTTTAGAGGTATTTTCTAGTATAAATGGGTTGGCTTCCTTCCCTTTAAACTGTGGTTACAATTTTGGCGTTAGAATATGTTCAAGGCACAGCATAGGCAAATGAGCTCCTTACTTATGGAGCACTCATTAGGCAGATAACACAGTCTGCTTAATATGTTATATTGGTTGTTGGGATAAGGGTACAAATAAAATACAGCTGCTTGGAAGATCTGTTGCTTTTTTCTCTGTGCTTTTTTGTTTTCCAAATTCAATGTGCATTAATTTTGTGATTACCAAAAAAGTGAAACAGTGTACAGTTGATGGACAAGGAATTTCGTGAAAACTACACATATAAGAATGTCTATCACCATGCACTGAACTAAAATTGAAATGGATTACAAATCTAAATATTAAAACAGAAACACTAAATCTGCTAGAAAAGAGAATAGACAGATCTCTTGAAGACATAGGTGTAAGCAAAGATATGAACAAAACCCCAATGGTATAGGAAATAATACAAAGAATCAACAAATGGGATCTCATCATATTAAAAAGCTTCTGCATAGCAAAAGAAATCACCAACGGAGTGCAAAGACAACCCACAGAGTGGGAAAAAATTTTAGCCGATTGTCCCTCATACAAAGGACTTGTCATTAGAACTATAAAGAATTGAAAAGAAAAATAAGATCCCCCCAAGTTTAAAGACCCAATCCAAAAATGGGCATCTGAGATGAATATACGCTTCTCAGAGGAAGAAATACAAACGGCAAATAAATATATGAAGAAATGTTCAACACCACTGGTCATTTGAGTGATGCAAATTAACACAACGCTGAGATTTCATCTTACTTCAGAAAGAACGGCTATCAATAAGAAATTAACCAACAACAAATCCTGGAAGGTCTGTGAAGAAAAAGGAACTCTTCTCCACTGCTGGTGGGAATGCAGATTGGCACCATTGGTACCACTACTGTGGAAATCAGTATGGTATTTCCTTAAAAAACTAGAATTAGAAGTTCCATTCGACCCAGCTCTCCCTATTCTGGGTATCTTCCTGGTAGAATTAACACTATACCACAGTGATTTATGTTCAACTATGGAGTAGTTAAATCTTGGAAACAACCCAAATGCCCATCAACTGAGGAATGGATAAAAAAGAAGTGAGTACTACTCAGTCATAAAGAAGGATAAACAAGATATTTCTAGATATATAGATGCACCTTGAGACCATACTCTTAAGTGAAATGAGTGGGACACCTGTGTGAAGATCACATTGCTCCGTGGTGTGAGAAATTGAAAAAGTAAAGAAGGACCAAAATGTACAATAGATACTGTGAACAGGGATACATTTTTCAAAAAGTAAGAGGAACTAGAGAGGGCAAAGGGTGAAAGGGGAAAGGAAGAAAAGGAAAAGGGAAAAATTGTTAAACAAAAAGGATAAAATGGAAACAAGCTTTGCAAACAAAGAAGAGAAGATTGAGCTACAAAGTGAGCCTGAACTGCATAGCAAGATCCTGTCTCAAACACACACACACACACACACACACACACACACACACACCAAAAAACAACACCCCCTCAAAGGGGAAAAAAAAAACAGGGGAAGAGTGGGACAATGGTTGACTAGAGGGAAAAAAAAAAGGAATCAAATTACATCATATACAGGTACAGCTTCCCTATGAGTATGATCTTTATGTATATCTAAATTGTACCAGGAATTTAAAATAAAAGAAGAAAAATGGAAGAAAATGGAAAGGAATTACTAAATGTGAACTATGATTTTAACTGAGAATTAGAGTTTAAGGTGATTTTTATTTTTGTCATTTTCTATTTTATATTTTCCAAATTTTATAATCAGTTTTTGAATGAGAGGTGGTAAATTGGTGTGATCAAAAATAAACAAATCAAGAAGAGTTCTTTACTTTTCACATTAGTTTTGTTTCCTAGTTTAATCCAGTCTGTATATGGAGGTTCCTAATGGTCATTTCTATCACCTATGCTATCCAATATTTCTATTAATCAATTCTCACAAATATATCCATCTTTATTATTTAATACTTATCTGTAGTTTCCAATTCCAATCAGTTATTAATATCTTGCTTGGAATCCAGTTTGTCATGTCAGTATTTTAGTAGAAATCTTTTATTTAGACAGTGTAATACTATGTGTGCCAAGGTTGCCATCTTGGGGCCAGTAGGCTAGTTGGCCGACATGTGCACTTCAGGGAGGATGGGCAGTGTTTAAAAAAAAAAATGTGGTGACCACAAGGACTCCTGTGATCTGCTACTACCCCAGATGCCGCGTTAATTAGCCTTTGCTGAATGTCAGAAATGGGTTTTTATCAATGAAATCAGAAGCTTCCTAATCAGCATTATGTTAGAAATGGGCTCTCATTACTGAAATGTAAATTATTTAAGATATGAAGATTAGCTAAAATATTTAGAGACGCTCTTTTCACGAAAGGGTTTTAGTTTCTTGTGAGTCAAGCAGTCTGTACCTTTAGAAGTGGTACCTACGGCCTTGATCCCTAATATGTCCAGTCACTGGCTCAGGAACTATGATGGCCTGATGCCAATGATAATGGAAATGGATTTCTGCTGCTGGTATGTTGCCTTATCTGTCTCAAATGAAACTTCCGGGAACACCTAAAAGGACAGAATGGTAGGTGTTGTCAAGTCTAAAAACAGGTCACGTGAAATGTTCTGTGCCTGCTTCAGTGAATGTGTGGCAAATCCCTGAACACATGGAAAGATTTGGTCTGAATTTTGTATTCTTTAAAATCTACTCAGGCAGAATATGCCTCTTGAAAAGAACGCATGAGCCAGTATATCCAAATTGGCTTAGGTCAGTATACAAAATTTGTATATTAATTTCTAATGCAGTAATATGAAGACTGGACTACCAGAAATCCTAAAACAGATGTTTAATTCATTAATATTTATGGAACCCAGGCATTACATCTCATGTCAGGTTCCCAGTGCACTATATTTTCTTTAAGAAGAAAAATACAGTAGTTGTTCTAATAAAGCAAACCTGGAGAATATGGAAATTTTCATAATCTTATCTCCCAAAGGTAACAACCATTACCTTTTTTGATGCATTTTTGTAGTCTGTCTAGTTTTTAATGTAAATACTGTATTTTATGTGTATAATCTGCCTCTCTCTCCATCTAATGTGTTATAAATATTTACACATTATAGTATTGCTTTTATCTTAATGAACAGGAGATACTTTTTAAAAAGACCAATAGTGATGGTAAGAGGGATTCTTACCTCCTTCTTTCATTTGATTGCATTTAATAATGCTTCATTATTAATTGTGATATGGCTATTGATTTGAGCTATTCTATTTTTAATTTACTAAGAATTTATATATGTAATTATATTCATTAAATATATTAGGTGCAAAACAGAGTTATATATTAACTCAGAAATAAATAATGAATTCTATCACATGTATTTTCAGCACCCACTGGGATTATCACATGATATTAGTGATTACTAACCCATTTCCTATCTGAATTAAAATCACATAGGAAACACAAGTGAAGTGAGTCAGGAAGTAGGTAGGAATCAAGTGTGGTGGTCTTGTAATCCCAGTGTTTAGGAAGCTGAGGCAGGGGGATAATCTTGAGTTTGAGGCCAGTAAGGACTACACAGTGAGTTCAGGACAGCCTGAACTGAACTGTCCAGTGAGATCCTGACTTGGAAAAAAAAAAAGTGGGTAGGATCATAGCAAACTGAAGACTTATGCCCCACCTTGGTTGCGCAGCAGTGACTCAGCACTAAGTTATATGAAAATGTTGACCATTGTTTTAATTTTTTAAAGAAATAAATTTTTAAACAAAATGTCTCAATTTTGTAATACTTTATGTTCCCTTCCTCCCAGGAAAAGAACGTTATATTCTTTAAATTGGAAAGGTAGTAATGTGATGAGATTTGTTTCAAGTGTTTTTCAGAAACATAGAGTTGGATTTTATTACTGAACACATCTATAGACCTGGATTTAATGAAAGCTGATAATGCTTCATTGGGACTTTTACTCATCTGCTTTATGCTGGATTTCATCCTTTGTTATTTTATTTCTTCCTAATTATTTATATATCCCCTCTGCCATACTCATTACATATTCAGGAGTTAGATATAATCTTACATTTTATTATGGTATCTTAAAGTTTGAAAAATTTATATAATCTGTTTTAAAAATATGACTTTCAAGTAAAATAAGTAATTTAATATACTCTAATTTTTTCACACTTTATCTTTCTATAATCCAGTTTTTATTTATAAAGAGTTTAAAACTTGGTTTTATTACATTTTTCTCATGTTATGCTTCTCTTTCAAAATTTGCGATATTTTCATAGTTATATATATTAAGATTATTGATGGGATTTTTATAGTCTTGCTTCTAATTCTTTTATAATGGACTACTTATTCATATATTCTGTATTTTTAAAATTCATCTCTCACCTGAAATATGTCTTTGAAAATTTTCCAAGAAGGATATATAGGTGATTTACATCAATTAATGTCTTCACAAATAAAGTTAATGGAAACTAAAATAAATATAATATAAGCATTTTCTACCTTAAAACTCTTTAGGTGCCAGTCTTTAATTGTCTTTGAAATTTAAAGTCCTAAAGAAAAGGTTAGATTTTGTGTTTTGGTAAGCTGTTGCATATTTTGTTATTTCTTTTGAAGTTTCTGTTGGATTCAAAATGACTGGAAAAATACTCAGTTGTATACTTTGAATTGTATACTTCTTTTTAGTAGTTTATGCTGGTATATCTTGAATCAGTCTCTGTCTGTCTCTGTCTGTCTGTCTGTCTCTCTTTCTCTGTTTCCCCCCCTACCACTGGGTATTTCCAGTTAAGAAAAGTAAGGAAAAAGAAAAATAATTTTATAGAGCTGAAGCCCCTGTTACCTATTATGGTCCCCAAAGCTTCAGAGGAAATTTCCTCCCATGATACCATCATCTGGCCTATACTGTTCTTAAGGACACCAAAAAAGTGAGATAGAAGTCTCCTTCCATCCTAACAAGTATTTTTGATCACTTTCTGCTTTTAGCATTCTTATTGCCCTTTCTGATGTAGTTTTCTATGAGGTCAGCTGTAATAGCTTTCTACTAGGTTGCCCTGCATATACCTACAGGCCTCACTCTCCTCTCAGTATGTATGTAGATATTTGTAAGTACTTACATACATGCATAAAAATGTGCATAGGAAGTAGGTCATTTATATCAATGAATCTATTCACAAATAAGGTTAATTGGGGATTAAACTGTTTGCTTTTTAAGATCAAACTATTTTACTGCTAAGCAAGCACATCCTAATTTCATATTCAAATCCTGGTTTGTAGCTAAGATGTATGATTCATTTCTCCATGGCCATATCTGTACCTCTTGTTCTCAGTACCTTAGCTGTGTTCTGTTTTCTGTGGCTGCTGTGTTCTGTTTTCTGTACCTTTCAAAATGTTACATGCAACCAAGTTAGAAATGTTATAGGCAATGGGACAGGACTGGCCCTTTGAAAGAGCCAGTGTAGAAGACCAGATACCTTGTAACTCTGGGGGGCAACAGATACCTCCTGCCTGGGCCAGACCTCAAGACAAAAGATCAAAGAAATGCACCCATATCCTAAAGATAAACATCAGGGACTGATATTCTAAATAGGTCTTTATAATCCCTACAGGCAAAGGCACTGTTTCTGTATCCATTCCTGCTTGCTTCCCCATTTGTCTCTGATTTAATCAATTTTACCTGAGCAATTCATCTTATTGGTTAACTATAGTCCTGTTTCACCTCATGCCAGCCTTGCAAATTCTCATGTTTTCCCCACCTTGGACCTGCCTCACCTTGGGGTTTTGCTCTATAAACTCTATCTGTAGAAAAGATAGAGTCCTTGGCAACCCACTCGGGACTCCTTCTCCCTCCCTGTCAAACAAAAGCTTTCTTTCTCTCAGTAAATATATTCTGCTCTTAACCTCTCTTGTTCCTAAAATTCATCCTTTGGCTGGGGATTTTGCTCAGTGGCATAAGCGCCTGCCTGGCAAATGTGAGGGCATGAGTTCGATACCCGGTACTGGAGAAAAACAGCAACCACCACAAAAAACCCCTAAAATTCATTCATTGATTTTAAATAACATGAACTTTTACTGGACATTTAGTAGGTTGGGAACTTTTACTGGACATTTAGTAGGTTTCTTTTTCCAATATCAAATAGACTACCCAACTTTCAAGAATCAGCCTTTATGACTTTTTCTGGATTAGATATACCAGAAAATTTCCTCTTTACTTTATTTCTCTTTACTTCAGATTCTCAAGGTTCCTTTTACTTGTGCTCTAGATTTTTGCTCTATTTTTCTTATCCTTGCTGCTGGACTTTGCTGCACAAATGGCTGGGACTATGTCTCATCATCTTTGAATCTTGCATAACAAGATAAAACAAGAGCTATCAGTAGCTAGCAGGAGCTTGTTTTATTTTGTTGAGGTGCTGGAGATTGAATCAGGACTTTACACTGAGCTACACTCCTAGCCCTTTTTATATTTTTTATTTTCAGGCAAGGCTCAGTTAAATTGCTAAATTCCCTGGCTGAGATCTAACTTGAAATCTTTTTACCTCAGCCTCCCTGAGTTCTGTGATTACAAAACAAAACAAGTTCCTGATAGCTCCTGCATGTAAGAGCTCTTCATGTTGCATGACTACAGAACACTAAATTGCTTTTTAGATAATAGCATGTGTCAATTTGAAGATACCCAGAAGATATCAAGTTTACCTTAGAAGTTCTCATTCTAGAACTGTTACCTGAACTGTTCCTTTAATAAATGAAGAAATTCCTTTATTTCATTCACATGACTGAAGCTGGGAAGGTGTGCTCCAAGAGCTTGGCAGAATCTTTCAGCTTCTTCCCAGTTCCTCTTCCTTATAATTCTTTCTACATGAAATACCTTAACAAAACAGAAAGTTGATTTATTTTCTGCAATAATCATAAAACATAATTCTAAAGTCAATTATTGTCAATTGTGTGAGTCCTTGGAACTATTTTGCATTGGCACGATAAAGGCAAAGGTAAATGCACATATACATTTATGTCCTGCTCAAAGTGTCACTGAAGGCCTACATAGGTGTCCTACCATTGTCAGATGGATGGGCTTCTGTTATGGTTGATACATTGTGTCAACTTGAGAAGTTTAGAATCTTAACTAAGTAACTCAGCAGTTCTACAAACTAGACAACATGTCCTGGGGCAGCTGTTTATGCTACAGGATGTTGTAGTGGTTGACTCATTGTGTTGACCTGAGAAATTTAGAAGTTTAAGTAAATCAGCTGGGGGCCAGGGTTCTCATTTTGTAAACATCCTGAGCCTGTGCAAGAGGAAGACAAGGAGATGATGTTAGTGCTATACATGCCCTAGGGTGGGCAGTCTACATAAGGGAGGAAAGAGGCTGGTTCAATCTCCAGTACCTCATCAAGAAAAGACAAGACAATACAAGACAGACATGATAAGCTCTTCATAGCTACTGCTCCTTCAGCCAGAGACTTTCAGTGAACAGAAACAGACCCAAATCACAGCCTGGCACCAGCTGAGGTGATCTGCAGCTGGATGCAGAGTTGACCATTCAAATTCAATTAGTCAAACTCTAGCTGACCTGGAGATCTATGAACTTGAGGCTCACCATCATCATTCCTGAGATTTGGGGTGGTATCTAATGGTTTGTATGTGGGATTAACTGACTGATGCTAACTCCAAATTACAATTTTTTGCATGATAAGAAGCAATGACACTCTTAATTTGGCAACATACACTAGAGGGACATAAGAATCATAAGCATGTGGTCAGCATGGCATGCAGCTCACTCAGATTACCAGAAGGAAAGAATCTGAGAAGAAGCCATTTCTGGCTCTGATTCTATTGTTGCAAGTGTAAGACATGCAGGGTGTGGGGCTGAACTGCCTGACATAACAAGTACATGAGGTTCTGCCAAGGACTCTTCTCCCAAACATTTGTTAGGTTACATGGGTCTATGGGAGGAGCATACTTTGTACAAGGACATCAACTAGGATGGCACAAAGATAACTCCATTGAAAGACTGAACTCTATGTTACTTTACCTTATAACAAGAAAGACTGGAAGGGAAAGTATGCCAGCCTTCAGGACAGGGGCCATCAGGCTTGGGGGCTATTTCTTCAGTTTCCTGAGGTTCACTTATTTTCTTGCAGATTGAAAGTGCTCTGAAGTTTCTACAGTCCTTCACTTCCCACTTGCCAAGAGACTTTCCAGTAGACATAGCCACACACCCACCTGGAGATGCTAGGGTTGAGTTGGAAAATTTCATTAGAAATTAAAACTTTAAACTGAAGTTTCACATTTTCTAATGTTATAACTTCTTCTCTTTACTTGAACCAAGGTGGAAAGAGAATAGGAAAAACAATGGAGAAAAGAGAGAAAGTAAATCTGTTGTTTAGAATAGTAATAATGATGGATATTATAGAAAAGTGTTTATTACATGTCAGATACTTTCTAAAGAGATAAAGTTCATCCTTTGGGTGTCTTCTGTTGACATAACTGAGGTACAGCACCGACCAAGTGATTTCTCTGAGTCACACCATTAGTAAGCAGTTGACCTAAGATTTGAACTCAAGTAGTCTGCTTCAAGGTACCCCAAATCACTATGCTGTTGAGGATAGTGGTACAGATTAATTTAACAACAGTTTTTAAGCACTCTGGTAAACTTCAAAACAAAACCCTCCTACGTTCAGGTTCAGAGGAAGGGCTGGTACAATAAAGGTTGAGAGAAGTATGTTGAAACATAAATTAGCTTACTATTTTTTTTTATGGCAGCCATAGTTTTATTTGCTCACCACAGCATGAAATGTTAAGTTTGTATTAGTTTGTATAATCGGATCCCTTAAAAGTAGACTAAATGATTTGCTTATACTCACAGTTAGTGAGAGGTAGTGTTAAGATTTGAGCCCAGATTTGTCAGGCAAAAACTCCTATTTCCAGGTATCACATTGCCTAAAGGGGCAGAATACAGGAAGAGACACACAGACTGGGAAGTAAGGAGGACAATTTCTGTCCCACCAAATAGAGAAGCTGTATGGTCTGGCATCTTGTATTTACATATGGGTAGCATGAGGAACAAAGAAATGAGAAAAACAGTGCCATGCTTCCCTGCATAGGTGTGCCTTTCCCCTCCATTCTATCCTTTCCACGGTGCTCCAGATACATCAAGTCGACTGATGCTGTGAATTATAATGGCAAAGAGAGCTCAGTGACAGTCTTTCTGACTACAAACTGAGGGAACCTGGCAAGCATGTGGTCATGAGTTCGATCCCCAGTACCAAAAAACAAAACAAAACAAAACAAAAAACTGAGGGAATATTCTTGACAGCTACTTCCTGAGCACCTCTTCAAACAAGTGGTTTATCCACCAAGAATGTGACATTCACTCTCAAATGACTGAGTCAATCTAAAATATAGATCTAAGAAAATATAGATGTAAGGAATTTATGTTTATCTGTTGGAATATTTCCAATTTATGTGAGATTAACATCAGTAGCCTCTATCTTCTATAACTAAAAAGGTGATCTTGTGATTATTAATATCATTCATGTAGGAGAATATAAGCACATGCACAAATTTGGTCAGCATTGTCTATTTCAAATACTAGATTCAATTATAAGATTAAAGTTCCAATTTCCATGTTATAAAAAATGGTCTGCATGATCACATTAGACTAACATAAGGAAATGTAAGTACTCTGAAAGGAGAAAAGCAGAATGTTGTAAAACTTCTATCTTATTTAAAGCCAATGTCCTCTAAAAATCATTGGTTTGGCAATTAGGAGATTTGAATTTTACTAGTTCAATAACCAGATGCACTCCATCAGATAAACCTCTATTTTCTCAACTCAAAAATCACAAATGGCTTATGAGGTCCTTTCAATGTCATATATATGGCAAACTGAGATTAATACTTCATGGTACTTGGAGAAAGATAAACTTTCAGAATAAACATTACTTACAATATATTGCCTTCTTTTTTATTTTAAAAAACAAAACAAAAAAGGATGGAAATGATACAGAATTTCAAAAAATTAGAAAATTAACACTAAATATATTGCACATTGTTATCTTAGAAGTAGTTGGTCAGGTTACAAGATCTAGCCATAAAAAATGATCATACAAACAATGACAGCACAAACTGTTCTTTTTGATGAGCTAACAGAGATTAGTAGTGTAGTTACCTATGTTGCATACATATACATACATATACCTACATACATATAATCTTTTCCTTTCTTCCTCTTTTCTCCTATCCTAGTTGTTCTTTCTTTTTGAGTACCTTCTTACCCTTTCATTATTACAATATCTATTGTGACTTCTTAATTCTTACTGAGAACAACAGGGAAAAAGATTAAATTTTTGTGAATGAAGAAGCAGAGAGATGAAGTTGTAGAGCACTTCACAAGAAGCTTCTAGATTCTTAAGTCTAAAAAAAAAAAGATTTAAAAGCTCACACTGGTGATTCTAGTCCTGGGATATTATATGGTGGTTTTGGAGAACTATGTTGCCTAATTTATTTCACTGGTTTATTCCAAAGGATTTAAAAAGGACAACAAAGTCAGCACTTCTATTTATGGTTTCATAGGCTCCAATCCTGAAGATCATTGATTCCCTTACATTTCAAAAGCAAGTGAAGAATATATCTGGGAGGGATGTTGTGTTTCACTAGTCACTGTTGTACTACTTTTAAAGGTTCAGACACTCACCTGGCTCAAGAAAATTCCAATTGGCAAAGGTTACAGCTTGCTTTATTCCACTAGTTGTTGCCCAACTATATTCTCCATGGGAATCTACATCTCTCAGGCCAGTCCAGAAGTATTTTTGAAGAGATTTATCATACTTTTTCATCATGTCATTGAGAAATTCTTGTTCAAATCTATGAAAGAAGAATCAAATTGGCAAATGTCTCACAATCATGAAATACTTAAAAGATGCCCTTTTCTCTTAGGGGGATTCAGAGTGAAGCCAGGCATGGCGGTGCATGCCTATAATCTCAGCACCTGGGGCTCAGCACAAAATTCTAAGCCCTCCCTGTGCAATTTAGTGACTTACCAGGGCCCTGTCTCAAAAATTAAAAAGGGCTGGGGTTGTAGCTCATTGTGAAGGTGCTGGATTCAATCCCCAGCACTGTGAAAACAAAACAAAACAAAACATCCCTCAGAGTTAAACATTTATTACTACACATTTACTGATGGTCTCACCTGCTAGTGATAGTCAGGTTGCAGTTTGTTCCAAAAGGGACCTCATCCTTGTAAATCTTGTAACAGGTTTCTCCATGTCTCTTCCAGCCCTAAACCAGAGGAGAAATATTGTTACACTTGACGATGTCTCCCTCCAACAAGGAAGTTTCTGTTACATTAATAACATCTTACAAGTTGTGGGAACTGAGGAGACAGTCAGTGTGTTCCACATATTATAGGGATGGGATGTAGTTTCATAGATTACCACATAACTGTGAACCTGTGTCAGACAGAAGTAGACATAATTCTCTTTAGCCTGAGTGCCTAGCTCACCATAAACTGTATAAATATTGGTTGAGTTATTTTGAACAGGAATATTATCAGTGAAGGAGGTAAAGCTATCAGCATTGAGCATAATAATCATTTATGTTTTTACAGAAATCCTCAGATGGGTAAGTATTTTGCTGCCTGTAAAAATAGCAATACACTATGGTTTCCTGACTTATGATCTGCTTTAATGTAAATGAACAGAGCTAGTGATTTCTTCTATTTTCTAATTCTGAGTTGTTTATATTTCAATAACTATAGTACTTCTAACCAAGAAGATGTAATTCTGTTTAGGAAAATTTATAAAGTGATTTTACATACCTCACCTAGAGGACACATCTTATCCGACTTCGAATCATTCATTTTTTCTCCCTTTTTCTTACATACATATTTAAGCTTCTTTGCACATGATTGGACTTTCCACTGACCTAGCTTTTAAAAGAGAGAAAAATATATTTTCACAAAGGAAATGATTTGTCATATGTTTAGAATTAAATTCACAAAAACTATAAAGGAGTGATGAGAGAAAGTTGTGGCTGACAACCTCTTAGGATGAAGCCACCATCTGGATGAATTTCATTTTCTCAAAAACATACCAATAAAACCACCAAAGGACACATAGTCTAGAGAGTGAAGAGGTGCCAAACCATGACATACTGTATTCTAGTCTTTCCTATGACATGGCCAAAGCCCATTCACAGCTTACACTCTGGGGTATGTCAGCTAACTTTCCTGTCTCAGCTTCCTCATGTGCTTAAGGATGATGGTGGTGACAAGAACTACCCTTTGAGAACTCTAGAATCAGATGGGCTTTTTATTTATTTATTTATTTATTTATTTTGTTTTAATTATGTCAGGATAGACTTCAAAGTTGTCTCTTTCAAATTAAAATTAATTTTGTTTCAGTGGCCCAGTCACTTTTCTGTCTTACAACAATGTTTTAATAAATGAACCATGATGCTATTCAGTTCTGAACATTGGAATGCTATCTGGGTGATGCCTTTAATTCACCCTCGCCCGTGGCACTTCACTTATAATTTTTATATTATTCTAAAGTGTTATATCTTTTTTTTATTTAAAGAGAAAAAAAACATGTAAAGGGTAGAGATAATACAGAATTTCAAAAAAAAGATAAACAGTAAAAAATCACTAGTTGATAAATTACATATTGTCCTCTTAGAAATAGTTGTTCAAGTTACAAAATTAAAGCATACAAAGTAGATATTCAAACAGTGAGACTGTAAACAGCTATGCATTCATGAGTCTCTACATGTATTTCTATCCTTTCTGTATCAGAGGGCAAAACAAAACATAGTAAGACAAAACAAAACAAATTCCTATAAACACATGAAACTAAAAAGTCGTATAAAACCACAGTACAAGGTGATCTACAATGGTTATTCTGTTGTCTCTCATTATCTTCAATAGAATTGTCTATATCATCAGGCATAATTGAATATAGCAGTATAATTGAGTATAGCAGTAAATAACAATATTAGTAAAATAAAACATTGTAGACAGTATAAAACTTCAAAGGCAGGTGTTAATCAAACCAGAGTGGATATTCTAGTGGATCTTGTCATCTTAAGTGCAGTTGCCTATACTCTCAGACTTGATACTATCAATCATAGCAGCTTTGAATAAAATCTATCAATACAAAACAGCGATCTATCAGACCAGATTCGATTATGATCAGTCATGGTAAAACAGTGTAGGTTATACAGAGCTTTAGATTAAGTTAATAGGAAATTAAGGATGATTACCGTACTATATCCTGTTATTTTCGGGATAACTGTCTGTGCCCTCAAATCTAGTACAAGTAGACAGACTGGAACAGAAGATAATACATCTAAGCAGAGTGGTGTGAGTAATGTGGGTTTTAAATCCTGGTACACTATTAACAATATAGCGTATCAAGGCCATCTATGTTAGAGATTCTAGCCATCCTTCTCTGCCTCATTTCTGCTATGCTATTTTTCTGCCTTTGTCTGTTTTTCTCCTTCATTCTACTGCCTGCCCTGCTCATTGAGGCCTTTCTGCCACTGTTCCTAAAATCCTGGTATTTTTTTCTCTCTCACTCTCTCGAATATCCTTCAGTATTCTCTGTAGGGTTGGATTGGTGGTCACAAATTCCCCCAGTTTCTCTTTGTCATGGAAGCATCTTGTTTCTCCATTAATTTCTAGTGACAGTTTTGCAGGGTACATCAATCTGGGCTGGAGGTTATTTTCTTTCAGGGCTTGGAATACTTTGCTCTAAGCTCTTCTTGATCTGATGGTCTGTGTCGAGAAGTCAGCCATGATCTTGATGGGCTTCCCTTTATAGGTAATCTGTTCCTTTTGTCTGACGGCTTTTAATATTCTGCTTTTATATTGAATTTCTGGTATCTTGATTATTATATGTCTGGGTGTAGATCTGTTCTGGTTGTAGGTGGCTGGAGTTCTGTGTGCCTCACATAACCAAATGTCATTTTCTTTTCCCATGCTTGGGAAGTTTTCTTTAATTATTTCCATGAATAGCCTTTGTAATTTGCCTGTTTGTATTCCTGCTTCTTTGTTCACATTTCTTAAATTGCAGATTCTCTTGTCATCTTCTAGCCTTTGTATTGTTACTGCCTGTTTTCTTGTTATTTTTAAGAGATCTTTCCTTTCATGATCACACATTGCAAACTTGTCTTCAAGTTTTGATAGTCTATCCTTAGTTTCTTTTAAGGAGTTTTGCCAGCTTTTAATGGAGTTTTTAATTTCCTGGTAATCTGTTTGAATCTGCTTCATGTATTCTATATTTTCTTTATATTCTTTATTGAATGTTTCTCTCCTTTTTTTGTGTTCCTCCCTTCTTCCATCTGCGTCTTCCTGAGAGATGCTTAGCATTTCTTTTATTACCCTACTCATATCTTGCTTTACCTGATTTAATATTTCAGTTTTGAGCTCGTTTACAAGGTCCTAAAGATATCTCTTAATGTCTGTTGAAGCCATGTCTGATGTTGCATGTTTGCCGCCCTCAGTCTCCCTTGTTCTTCCCTCTCCTGGATCAGTGCTTTCAGAGTTCTGTGCTGGGGGCCTCTCCTGTCATGGTCCTGGCTTCCTCCACACAGGTGTACAGTGGAGTTCCCAGCCCCCTTCCCTGTTGGCCAGGGTTCCTCCGAAGCATGCTGGCAAGGGAGCTCAGCCCTCTCCTGCTTGCTCTTGTCACTGAGGTGTAAGCAACGGCTGCGTATACCAGCCCCTCCCCACCGAGCCAGCCAAACTTCAGAGGCCTTCACCAGGTTAGTGCGTGCTAGGTGCAGGGAATTGATTTGGGACGCTCATTGGATCCTGGCCAGGAGTGTGACCCAGTCCAAGCAAATCCCACAAATTTGCTCTGGGAAGGGAGCAACCAACTGAAGTCAATGTTGCCTCCAGTTCAGGCTCCTCCTGCCCGATTCCAACATGTTGCCCATTTGGTCGTGCCCTACCTGTGTAGGGGGGGGGTCTCATTCCCAGCACTGACCGTGGATTAGCAGGTCCCTTCTCTGGCTCCACTATCTGCTGGGCTTACCAACCCGACTTCAGCGTGTCTGTGGCTTCTGTGAGTCTTGGCGGGAACAAGTTTGGTTGGCTCTGCAGGCCAGCACAAATTCAGGCTGGTGTGAACTTGGCGGGTCCCAGTGAAAGCACTGTGTCCGGCAATTTGACAAGCTTTTTCTGTTTTAATTTCTTCCTGTTTCAAGAAGATCCATCTCCCTCTGTCTGGATCTCTCCAGGATGTTTTATTCTGGCATATGAGTTGTTTCTCCCGGGAGGCTTTGTATTTTGCTGCTCACTGGTTGGCCATCTTTAGCTCCTCTTTCTTTTCTATCTTTTATAAAACTTTTGTTACTGCATATTTGTACAAGCATATAATATACTTTTATCATTCATTCCTCACCTGCCTCATCCATCTTTTCTCTTCCCTCCCTGGACCTCTTCTTTTCTCTAATTTTCTTCTACTTCCATGTGTTTTTCATTCTTCTTCTGCTCCCTGGCTTTCTCTCATGAGAATAAGCATACTATTTGACTTTCTGAATCTGGCTTATTCCACATAACATGATAACCTCCAGTTCTAGCTATTTCCCTGCAAATAATATGATTTTGGGTTTTTTTTATGACCAGATAACATTCTATTGTGTACATCTTCCACATTTTCTGCATCATTCATCAATTGAAACTATTCTAATTTCAAATTAGAATAAAAACTGCACCAAAGCTGTTTTCATAGGTTAGCTATTATGAATTGAGCTTCCATAAACATGTGTATGTTAACTTTAATTCTTTTGGGAGTATAGATGGATCATATAGCTCCATTTTCAGTTTTTTTTTTTTTTGAGGAACTTCTATACTGACTTCCATAATGACTGTTGTCTCAGTTAATTTCCTGTTTCTTGGACAAAATATCCAACACTCACATGTTAAACAGGAGAGGTTTACTTCAGCTCACAGTTTGTGGAGGTTTCAGTGCGTACTTGGCCTGATCCAAAGCAGGGCAGCATGGCAGAGGAAAGAGATCATGGCATTGCAGGCAGGAAGCAGCATCTTTCCTTCTGCTTCCCCTTTCTATTTTGTCCAGGTTACAGGTCTATTGATTAGTGTCACCCACACCTGGGATGGGTTTTCCCTCTTCAGTAACTTTGTCATTCACACCCAGAACTATGCTAAACAGAGCAGTGAACTAATCCAGTATCACACAATCATGATCCAGTCACTCCCAAACTCCACCTATGAGTGCATGAGGCTTTGGGGGGACATCTAGATAAAAACTATAACAGCTGTACTAACTTAAATTCTACCAACACTGTAGACCAGATACTTTCTCCTCACATCTTGGCAGCACTTTTTCTTTTGTATTCTTGATGACAGGCATTCTGACTGAGGTGAGACAGAATCTCAATGTAGTTTTGACTGTGATTTTTCTGATGACTAAAGATGTTGAACATGTTTTAATATACTTATCAGCTATGTGTATTTTTTCTTTTGAGAAGTGCATTTACTTCTGTTAATTTTCCCATTTGTGATTTGTGTTTTGGTGTTAATTTTTTTAGTTCTCATATATTCTGGATATGAATCCTCTATAGAAAGAGTCACTAGCAAGGATACTCTCACATTCTGTAGGGTGTCTCTTCATTCTGCTGAGTATTTATTATGCAAAAGTTTTTAAATTAGATGTAATCTCATTTTGCTGATTCTTGCTGTTATTTTTTGGTGCAACTGGAATCCTATTCAGGAAGTCTTTGCCTGTGCCTATGACTCTGATTGTTTTCCCTATGTTTTCTTTTAGAAGTTTCACAGTTTAGTTATTATATATAGGTTTTTGATCCATTTTGAATTAATTTTTGTACAGGCTGAGAAATAAGGATCTAGTTTAAATCTTCTACATATGGTAAATAGCCTTTTAAATAGATTGACACTTTTCTAGATAAATCATTACTACTGAAACATTTCTACATATACATATCATTTATTACTTCCACTTTAGTCTCTCTAGATGTTGAAGTGACACAGCCACCCTCTTAATCAATTAGAAAAAAATTTCCATAGGAAAGTGATAATAACAAAAGTATAGAGGTACAGATATCCTTTTATCTCAAGCTACAACTTATTTTGAGTTGTTAAATGAAACATGTTCAACATATGTTTACACAACCTACAGAAGAAAGATATTTTTCTAATTCAATTTAGTTCTAGTTTTAAAATTAAAATATTTAAACATTTTCACTTAAAATTGTGGTGGTTAATTTTGATGATCAGATTGATTTTCTTTGTGGTTGCCAGGGAGATTAGTAAAGCACAAGTTTGGTATATTGGGGTAGGTCATATGTGTGTGACCTTGGGGACTATATATGGTCCCTGGCCCCTTCTGCTCTGGTGCTCTTCCACTACCCTCTGATGCCATGAGTTGAGAAGTTTTTCTCCACCATCCTGATTGGCATGGCGTTTCTGCCTTAGAGCCAGCCAAATATGGACTGAAACCTCTGAAACTGTGAGCCAAAATAAAAATATTTTCTTCTTTAATTTGATTATATCAGGCAATTTATCTTTGCAATAAAAAGTAACAATAATACAAAAGTTAATGTATTAAATAAGTATTTTTCAACTCAATTCTCAGAAAAGGATTAATATAAAACTTGAATATGAAAATATGGGATTTTTCAGGTTTACTTGTGGTTACCTGCCAAATATCAGACTGATGGTGGAAATGCAGATGGTGACTCTGATCTGAGACAAAACAAGTTATTAGAACAAGTTTGCACAAGAATGTGATTTTCCATCTCTGTTTTAAACAAAGCAAATCATCTCAGACAGGAAATGAATTATTTAGTCAGGAACTGCTTTATTTATCCATTTTTCAGTAGCTGTAAAAAAATCTACAGGGCTCTTACTTTTTTCCTTTCTCAGCTTACACATAAATACTTTAACCAAAAATAAGCTTAATATTATCATTGAGGATAACAATAAGACTATAAATAAACCACATGAGGTTTCATACCTTTCCTAAATAGGAAACACAGTTGGGTGTCTTATTGTAGGGAACTTTTGGCTCATTCTCATCCCAGTATGTCAGGGTAACTTCAGTGCCATCTGACCACTGAAACAAAGTTGGTATATTTATGTTCCTGAGGCCTGTCCATATTTCTTCTTGGGCATCTAAAAGAAAAATGTGTTATTTTGTTTGGTTTTACTCAACTACATTCTTCAATATGTATATCGTTACAGAGTTTCTCCTTAGACATGGGTTTTGAGAATTTATGGCATTCTGCATTGGCATGTTACAGTGCTGAGGAGACAGGCTGGACAATGAAGGTTTTCCCTGTTACTGATACTTGGAGAGGATATGGGATCCAGAGCTGGGTTAAGATCTCCAAGGTGGGTGATCCTAATCTCTGTGTAGATAAATTCTGCTATATTGAGCTAAGTGAAACTCTATAAATATAACCATAGATTTTCAAATTAAAATAAAAATATTGTCCTCTCCTTCCTGTAAACAACTCCACTGCCTTCACAGAAAAATTAGCACATCTCTGCAAAAAGTAGGTTATTTATTATTACTTGTTATTAGAGAATCTTAGGAAGAGGGCATAATACCAGCGTTTTTTTTTTTTCCCCTCCCACCCACATGCATACAAACTACATATACAAACATTACCATGAACAACATGGAAGTTGACTGGTCAAGAGGATGAGTTCCATCAAGCCTGGGAGTCTCCTCCAAGTCCCAGGGAGTTTCTTGGAGTCACTCTCGCGACTCAGTCTGGCCAACCACACCTCTCTCCGGGCCATTCCTTTCTAGGCTGTGGTGGGTCCTGAAATCAGCTCCTGGCCTTCCCTTTCTTATCAAGCTAAGGGCCCATCCCCATGACCCCACCCCCACCAGTTTTTCTTGCTTTGCCACTCCTGGCTAAACCTGGGCTCAAGGCAGGTTGTCCCTTCTCAGAGGCCTCCCCCAGCCCAAGTCCCTGAGCCTTAGGGCAAGGCCTTTCCCAGCAGGAAGCAAATCCTGGTGTGCCAGGCAGACTCAAACTGGACAGGCTTGTTTGGAAGCCCCTAACCAGGAACTAGGACCTATCTTGGGAAAGGGGCTCTTTGCCCCTTGGCGGGATCCCAAATCTCTCCAAATACCACATTATATAGGCTTTCACAGGCTCAAGACTCTGGAGTCAAAGGCATTTACCCTCCAGTGTCAGTAAGTTATTTAAACTCTCAGTCTCATTTACTGTCTGTAAAAGAGTAACGCTGAACTGGAAGGATTGTGGGGAGGAGGTACTTCCATACCAGCGGTTTAATATAGCTTTGTTCACTGGTCTTTAATTCTCAGATAGTTACAAGGTGAAAGAGTCATCAGTTACATTTTTGAAGAAACTTAAAATGAATTTAGTGTATAAGAAAAAGAGAATCTATTCAATCAATTGTTGTACAGTCAAATTAGTAGCCATTAGGCATATGTGACTATTTAAACCCAAATGTCAAGTAAAGTTAAACAAAAGCAATAATTCAGTTTATCATTTACCAAGCTATATTTCAAGTGCGCAAAAGCCATATGTGGTGGCTACTGGATTGGACAGGGCAGACAACAGACCAGTACCATTATCACAGAAAATCCCATTGGACAGTGCAGTAGGATCAAATTGTAAGCTTTCATTTCACTAAATGTCTGGAAAATAGGGATATTTTAAAATATATTAAGTCTCTCAAACAGGATGTTGTAAAAAACTTACCCCCATTATGGAGTTTTGTGACAACCACCTCCACATCTGCTAACGAATGAATGCTGATAAGGTCACCACTGAACGCTTTGCATTTTATTTGTGCCTCATCCCAGGAACCACTTTCATTTACTAGTAGATAGCAAAATCCATTATTTGGCAGCCAGCCTGCATCACAGCGAGTATCTGAATATGTCCAAATGTCTGGGGGAAAAGCAGCAATTTATATTCCAGTTAAAGATACTGCTATTTTGAATCAAAAACATGGCAAAGTCTTCTTTTTTGAATCACAAAGCTTCTGCAAAACTAGGCAACATAAAGTCAGATACTAGAGCGACATTAATGTATGTTGTTCCTTATGTATACACAGCACTGTAAGAATTCCTGCAAGGATTCGGATAACGATGTGACCTCACTGTGATATAGACATGCTACATGGCTGGGCATGGACTGTGTAACGGGCACAGGTACAATAAAGGGTGGTATTGCCCTTAGTTCTAATAGACAGAAGAAAGGCATAATTTTAGCCAGTTGCTGACAAATCTTTTCTGGGGTCTGAGATTTGTTAGGCTTCCCTCTAGTTTCTGCCTTTGTAAGGAGCCATCTCTTCTTGCATGATTAGGTCACCAAAGTGATGTGCATTAATGCTCAGTATTGAGCAAAGGACCGGCAGAGATTTTAGGAACAGAATAAGACATCTGTATACTTCACACTCGAGAGATGACAGCAATGGAGAAAGAGGGTAAAGGGTATCTTTGGACTTCTTCCCCCTCCCCCTCCTGCTGGACCCTTTGTCCTCATGAAACTAATAGTTTTTTGTTTTGGCTATGATAAAATTCACAAATGAAGGTTTAATCTTTCTAGAGTAGAGAAAAAAGATCCAAGCATAAAACCATGCAAAATACTTCTTCCCTTGTTAAAAAACTGGAAAATAGTTTGGTTACTCAGACTTCACTGATTCAGAACCACTTTGAACAATTGTTTTAAGAAAACAGCATCTTAAAATCTTGGACAGCTTATTTTTCTTACTTAAAGGTAATGTTCAGGTTCATCTAGCCTCTCACACTTGCAAGATAATTAAATTAAGTTTTAGATTCTGAATAGCATTTATTGTTACTATTATGTTTTACAATTATGATAAAGGAGTGGAGGGGAAAATCATGCATAATTGAACTTAAAACAATCATTTTCACATTCTATTCTTTGTCTCTATGAATAGATATTTTTATGAGACTAAAATGATAAGTGGGCATATCATTTCGTTCAGTTTTTGTACTTTCCTGATGGCATAGTTATAATAAATGCATATTGTTCAATTATGTATAAACAATTTACTTAATAATTGCTACTTTGAGGTATTCACTTAATCTATTGTTGGTTGTTCTGGTTTATTTTCATTTGTGCTCACTTCTCTATTCTGCTTTTTGTTGTATGGATTACATTTGATTTGCACTAACTCTGAAGGTAAGTGTTCATTTTCTACTGTTATCTTAACACATTTCCTTATATCATTTATTTGAAATGACTTTTTTTCTTTAAAAAAAGTTGCTCTAAACTCCTTTTTGGATGCCAAGAAAATCAGTTGCTTTTCCCTTTTCCCTCATAATTCCTTAAAGCAGCAACTTTTAAAATCATCTTTTCCTTTTCAGCTTTGAGTTTGAGTTTTTATTATTCAGTAAAAACTTAAATATCATGCATACATCAGGCCCTGTACTTGATAGTCTAAGACTCTTCTTCATTCTTGCAAAACATTCTTTAAGAAACTTCTGCTGTTCCTGTATCTCTTTCATTCCCAAACTCCCTGGAGAAAACCCCTTCTTGTACAAATTTTGTCCTGAGCTACTGGTTTTTTACCTGATTTTTCTGTGCAAGGACTAAGGAACCAGCACATATGAACAGAGTAGGGGTGGGTATTATGGAACAAGAGGCTGGAATGCCGGAGAATACTCCTGCTGCCCACAGCTATGCAATATAGGCATAATACCTGTCCTTACAGCAGCAGCTCTCAGACTTGAGCATTCATCAAGGGCACCCAATGGCTTTCTTAAAAGAAATTTTGGGCTCCACCTCTAAGTTTCTGTAAATCCAGTAGATCCTGAAAATGAGAATCTGCATTTCTAGTGGGCATAGGTGATGCTGACGTGCAAAGTGCTGACGTGCACTTTCAGAGCCACAGTGGGCAAGGGGAGAGACAGAGACAGGTAGAAAAGGGCAGGCCACCAGCAAGCAAAAACAGATTTCCTATCAAGAATATATCTGCCATCTTATGTGGATAAATATATTTTGACTTGATATTTTTCAGTTGATAATATATAATGACAGGGTCAAAAGTGAAAAATCTTTTTGCATTGGCAGTATCAGGTGAAGGAAATGTGGAAATGAGTGCCTGAAATGAATTTACTAAACGTCACAAAACTGCTGCTAAGGCTTCTCTGTACAGGGAAGTGAGGAAGATACCTGTTAACTCTGTTGTATTATTCAATGGTTTCTTGCAGACGTAGGGCAATTTAGCTTCACAGAAAATCATCTGCCACAGTCCAGACTCAGCATCCATCCTTGCACAGCTTGATCCGCCTATTAAAGGTGCACTTGGCATATCTTAAAAGGTAGGATTTTCAGAGTTTAAAAAGGTTAGGCTCAGGAAAAATAACTTCTACTCACAATTTTCTACCTTAATGGAAACTCATAGTACACTTAACACTTTAAAAATTGAAGTGTATAAGCCTCAATGGATAATAGTGTGTTTAAGTATCTCTTTCTTTTAAACTACAAGACACAAAGGAAAACATTCTCATATATCATAGTTCATTTAGAATTCAAAAGCAAAAACAAACCTCTGTTTCCAAGCAACTTTCCACCTGTGCCCAGTGGCTCTTAATCTGCTATTATACAATAAATGTTTATAATATGATGAAGATATTAATTTATGATTCTGTAATGCCTTTAAGCCCTCAAATAAGATTAAATTAAAGACTGGTGCTGTACCTCAGTAGTAGAGCACTGCTTAGCAGATGCAAGGCCCTTAGTTTGATCCCCAGTGTGTGTGCGCACGCGCACACACATAGATTTGCTTTAAAGATTCTACTTATTGAGATAATAGAGATTTATTTTCTGATAAGAAAATTTATCTAGCTAAATGACATTGGTATTTCACAGTAAATAACTTTTCTTGTATGTGCACAGAATACCTTTTTACTGAAATTAATGTGAATTTTATGGTTTTGCATTTGTCAGACTGTATTTTTTTAAGTATTTCATCTTTCTTTGGGGGAAAAACTTACTTTGGCTAAATGTTGTTTATTTCACTTACCACAAAGTTTTCTTTGAAGTATTTACTTGAATAATGAAATATACACATTATGTTGTAATTGAGTGGCACAGTGGAGAGACCTCAAGCTTTTGAAATTGAGAAATATTTCCACATTAGAGTTCAGTTGCACATGAAAAACAACAATCATGGTGTGCCACGTTCCCACAGGACCCAGAGTGGCTCTTACTCATGTGGTGGACTCATCCTGCTCCTACCTAAAACTGAGGGGTGGCAATCAAGGCTAATGACAAATCTCAGCAGCTCATGTTGTGGTCAACAGGTACTACAATTAAGAATGGCTTAAGAAAATTTTCTTCTGAGAAATAACTACAGAATTTGACAATACTTGAAACTTTTATAAGCTTTTAGTGATTTGGAAGCCCTTGTTTGCTAAAGCTTTTGCTCTGAGGAAGGTGGTTGGGGCAGGAGCATTACCTGGGTCCCAGTTGAGAAAGTTTAATGGCTTGTGGTCTGACCATTCCCAGCCTCTGGCAGAGTAAAGCTGATTTAGTCCAATCCAGAAACTTTTAGGAATGTCTTCCTTTCCTGTAAGATTCACACAGTTTTTAAAAGTGACACAATCACCTAATTTAGCTAAATAAGATTGACTTTGTACTAACAGCAAAAAGCAAAATAAAAGAAGCCAAATCAAATCCCCACTCCGAACTCTGAAGGTCTAGACTAGAGCAGAAGTCCCTGAAGCAGGCTGACTAGGCAACAAAGGCAAGAGATGTTGACAGACAGCAAAATTTCAACTACTGAGAAACCTAGTGACCATACATTTGTTCAATTCTGTTTTACTGTTAGCTTGCCCAATTCCCTTTTTTTTTTAGGTAAAAACAGAATCTTCAGATTACTGTTTCACAATCTATTTTTAACTCTTTTATACTAATGTGAAGACTTAGCAAAAGCAGTTTCCATTTTATATCTGGATTTTGAGGATCTGATTATATTCTAAACTAACAGTTTAAACTCATGAAGCACACATGATTTGCCAGGTACTAGGAATTTAAAAATTGAAGTGACAAAATCTCTTCCCTTATAAAGTTTCAATATAGTAGAAAGCAATTGGTACAGAAGCCCCAAAATGGTAAAATATTTCTGGAACTGGGTCAAAAATATGTGTAAGGGCTGTTTCTCAGGCAATGGAATACGTAGCAGTAGTATGCAAAGAAACTCTTAGATTGGAGAAACAGGATGAGAGTTACATATATGTGTGTATGTGCACAGGAAACAAGTATCAGTCTAATCTATTACTTGATAACCAGATGTCATTGTCAAAAAAGAAAGAAAAGCAAAAATTATTTAAATATTGAAGCCAATTGCCGATATGCCAGTCAATGTGCATATGCTCACAAAACAGGGATGTGATCGCATTTGTATGGGTCCACAGATACTGGAAAAAGAATGAAAAGAATGTGCAAATGATTATTGAGAATTTTCAGCACTGTTTATGAAGTCAACAGCATTGTTCAGGAACCTGGCAAGACTTCGTCAACATCACAGAGGAAGAATTTGAAAAATTAATTGAAGGCCAGGAAGCAAGGGTGCTCTACCAAAGACGAAGATGTTAGCAAACACAGCAAGCTTTATAAAGGTTGAGCTCTTTATAAATTTGTGGAAATATTTCCAGCAATAAAACACTTAATAACAGTTTCTTAGTTCCTCCCAGGGAATTATATATAATGTGTTGTTGTACTATGTATCATACATATGTGTATTATAGAAAACCATATCCATTCTGTAAGGGCTTTCCAAGTGTAATTTTGACTGCACATGATCTTTGCTTTATTGCAAACACTAGAACCCAAATCCTTACAAGATGACTTCTCTGGAACCAAAAGCCAAGGAGTGAGTTGAAGAGTGATAGCAGAAGCAAAGAAGAAAAAAGTCAAAAGCAGTAACCAGATACCAATATTGGAGGAATGACAGGAACCTGGCAAAAGAGTGTTGAAGACACCTAGCAAGGAAAAAGAGAAGAGCTCCAGAAATCAACAGACAGCAGAAAATTTGAAAATAACAGAGAAACACAAGACAATGCAGAGAAAAGAAAAAAGCAGCCTCGAATGCCAACCTTGACTCCCCAGTAGGACCTGACTCCAAAAACAGAAGCTGAGTCCAGAAGGGCCAGTAGCCCCAGTGATAAACAATGTACTGGCAGCACAAGCCCCAGGACAAACTACAGTTTCTGTGAGCAGTAAATACAGTGTGAGATTTTACTCTGAATGTGACTCTCATTGCATGCCAGGCTAGGTTGGGAAAAGAACTCCAGTGCAGTATTTGCTATATTTAGGAGTAATATAATCAGAAGCCAATTTGAGCAGGGGTTTACTGTGTCAACACAGAGCTTTTCCAGGGAATCAGAAGTCACAGAACAACTATGCCTCAGGGTCTTGGGGGTCACCTTCCTGCAGTGACAGGAGATGGTCCTGGAGCGGGGGAGGGCTTGTCACAGGCTCCCTGACAAGAGTAAGCACTGGCTTTGAGGAAAATGATGGGTTCTCTTTCTGTGGTGAGAACTCAGGCTGTTCCTGTGTGGTTTCTGAGAAGGCTGGGTTTGAAAGCACTGGGATTGAGTCCCATGGATGCATGGCCCCATGTTACCTATTTTCAGAACAAAATTCAATGTTCTGTTTGCTTTTCCTACCTGCTAACTTGATCAGTGACCTGCTGGAGACCATTACAAAGCAGCTCTGAGCAGGATTTAAATTTTACTAATTGGCTACTACATTTATCTGTGAGTCTGTCCTAGGCCTCAGCCATTTATTTGCCTGGTGATGGGAGCTGATTCATAGTAAGTGAACCTCTATGAATCACTGGTCCTGGCTGAGGCCTTTAGTGGCCTGTGAGGCCAGAGATACCTCAAAGGGCAAGATAAGGCCACAGCTGCGGACACTTGGCTCCAACCCCAATTAACAAGATAGAGACTGCAACTTCAGAAATCACTCATGCAGTCTTAATCCTACTATAAATGTCAAATGGCAATAGGACAGGCCTCATAAATTGGCATAATTTACTACTTGGAGAAGTCTTTGAAGTGACTCCCAAGGTCCTGCTCATTGCCTGCTCTTTCCTCAGTTTCCCTGCCATTTGTCCTAATAAAAGTGGACTGACCCAGAGAAGCCTTTGTCTTAGCCCTCAGAGTTGTGAGCTCAACAAAAGGGTTTTGACCCTCCTGGAGCCCTTAAAAATCATACAATTGTCTCTTTTTATTTAACCTCCACCATACACTCATTTGGGAGATCTAGGTCAGGACCTGATGACCCCACTTCTGCTTGGATATTTTCTATGGCCTGAGGGCCTCTGGAGCAAGCAGAGCACCTGATGAGCTCACAGGTAGTGAAGCTACTTGGGGATAGTAGTGGTCCTTGGTGCACAGAAGAGCACAAAAAATACTAAATGTCTCTGAAGTGAGTACAGCCCTGAGACAGATAATATAACAATTGACTGATCCCACCCAGAGGTAAAGGTTGGACCAGGACTCAGAATCTACACAACAAAAAGTGGGTATAGCTCACTTATGGCTCACTGTCCTTTTGTTGCAGGCAGCTGAGTTAGTTAGAAATATTATAGGCAGTGAGACAGGGCTAGGTCCTCAAAGGAGCCATTGCATAAGCCCAGATACCTGCAACTGTGGTGTAGACAGATACCTCCTGCTGTGGGCCAGGCCTCAAGACAAAGGATCAAACAAATGCACCCACATCCTAAGGACTGATATTCTAAATAGTT